>ARYC01014748.1:0-10326 GCA_000711775.1 Oxytricha trifallax
AATATAAATTGCAAGTTGAGTTTTGCCGGGGAAAGGTTCGGCTCCAGGGCCAAATTTTTAAAAATGGAAAAATGGACAAAATGACCCTCCTATAACTTTTGAAAATGACTATATATCTGGTGTTTTGGTGTCACACTCTTGTTCAGGAGCCCAAATTTAGTGGATTTGCTTAATTCCAGGTCATCTCATGAATTTCCGTGACCCTCTCCCGCTGCCTTGAAAACCCTCAACATCGATGTTTAACACACTCACTCATCAATTCCTATAATAAAACTTAATATGGCTGTATCTTTGCGCGCTTTGAAGATAAATTAATTCTGATTTTATATTCGTGTTCAGCGTGGTCAAAATGACCAGAATTAATATTTTCGGGAGTTTTTGGGAAATATAAATTGCAAGTTGAGTTTTGCCGGGGAAAGGTTCGGCTCCAGGGCTAAATTTTAAAAATAGAAAAATGGACAAAATGACCCCCCTATACTTTTTGAAAATGACTACATATCTGGTGTTCCGGTGTCACACTCTTGTTCAGGAGCCCAAATTTAGTGGATTTGCTTAATTCCAGGTCATCTCATGAATTTCCGTGACCCTCTCCCGCTGCCTTGAAAAACCTCAAAATCGATGTTTAACACACTCTCTCATCAATTCCTATAATAAAACTTAATATGCCTGTATCTTTGCGCGCTTTGAAGATAAATTATTCTGATTTCATATTCGTGTTCAGCGAGGTCAAAATGACCAGATTTGATATTTTCGGGAGTTTTTGGGAAATATAAATTGCAAGTTGAGTTTTGCCGGGAAAGGTTCGGCTCCAGGGTCAAATTTTGAAAACTCAAAAATGGACAAAATGACCCCCCTATAACTTTTGAAATTGACTATATATCTGGTGTTCGGTGTCGCACTCTTGTTCAGGAGCCCAAATTTAGTGGATTTGCTTAATTCCAGGTCATCTCATGAATTTCCGTGACCCTCTCCCGCTGCCTTGAATCCCTCAAAATCGATGTTTAACACACTCACTCATCAATTCCTATAATAAAACTTAATATGGCTGTATCTTTGCGCGCTTTAAAGATAAATTAATTCTGATTTCATATTCGTGTACAGCGAGGTCAAAATGACCATAATTATTATTTTCGGGAGTTTTTGGGAAATATAAATTGCAAGTTGAGTTTTGCCTGGGAAAGGTTCGGCTCCAGGGCCAAATTTTAAAATTGGAAAAATCGACAAAATGACCCCCCTATAACTTTTGAAAATGACTATATATCTGGTGTTCCGGTGTCACACTCTTGTTCAGGAGCCCAAATTTAGTGATTTGCTTAATTCCAGGTCATCTCATGAATTTCCGTGACCCTCTCCCGCTGCCTTGAAAACCCTCAAAATCGATGTTTAACACACTCACTCATCAATTCCTATAATAAAACTTAATATGGCTGTATCTTTGCGCGCTTTGAAGATAAATTAATTCTGATATTATATTCCTGTTCAGCGAGGTCAAAATGAATAGAATTGATATTTTCGGGAGTTTTTGGGAAATATAAATTGCAAGTTGAGTTTTGCCAGGGAAAGGTTCTGCGCCAGGGCCAAATTTTAAAAATGGAAAAATGGGCAAAATGACCCCCCTATAACTTTTGAAAATGACTATATATCTGGTGTTCGGTGTCGCACTCTTGTTCAGGAGCCCAAATTTAGTGGATTTGCTTAATTCCAGGTCATCTCATGAATTTCCGTGACCCTCTCCCGCTGCCTTGAATCCCTCAAAATCGATGTTTAACACACTCACTCATCAATTCCTATAATAAAACTTAATATGGCTGTATCTTTGCGCGTTTTGAAGATAAATAAATTCTGATTTAATATTCGTGTTCAGCGAGGTCTAAATGACCAGAATTGATATTTTCGGGAGTTTTTGGGAAATATAAATTGCAAGTTGAGTTTTGCCGGGGAAAGGTTCGGCTCCAGGACATTTTTTTACAAATGGAAAAATCGACAAAATGACCCCCTATAACTTTTGAAAATGACTATATATCTGGTGTTCCGGTGTCACACTCTTGTTCAGGAACCCAAATTTAGTGGATTTGCTTAATTCCAGGTCATCTCATGAAGTTCCGTGACCCTCTCCCGCTGCCTTGAAAACCCTCAAATCGATGTTTAACACACTCACTCATCAATTCCTATAATAAAACTTAATATGGCGGTATCTTTGCGCGCTTTGAAGATAAATTAATTCTGATTTTATATTCGTGTTCAGCGAGGTCAAAATGACCAGAATTGATATTTTCGGGAGTTTTTGGGAATATAAATTGCAAGTTGAGTTTTGCCGGGGAAAGGTTCGGGCTCCAGGGCCAAATTTTAAAAATGGAAAAATGGACAAAATGAGCCCCCTATATCTTTTGAAAATGACTATATATCTGGTGTTCCAGTGTCACACTCTTGTTCTGGAGCCCAAATTTAGTGGGTTTGCTTAATTCCAGGTCATCTCATGAATTTCCGTGACCCTCTCCCGCTGCCTTGGAAACCCTCAAAATCGATGTTTAACACACTCACTCATCAATTCCTATAATAAAACTTAATATGGCTGTATCTTTGCGCGCTTTGAAGATAAATTAATTCTGATGTTATATTCGTGTTCAGCGAGGTCAAAATGACCAGAATTGATATTTTCGGGAGTTTTTGGGAAATATAAATTGCAAGTTGAGTTTTGCCGGGGAAAGGTTCGGCTCCAGGGCGAAATTTTAAAATTGGAAAAATCGACAAAATGACTTCCCTATTACTTTTGAAAATGATTATATATCTGGTGTTCCGGTCTCACACTCTTGTTCAGGAGCCCAAATTTAGTGGATTTGCTTAATTCCAGGTCATCTCATGAATTTCCGTGACCCTCTCCCGCTGCGTTGAAAACCCTCAAAATCGATGTTTAACACACTCACTCATCAATTCCTATAATAAAACTTAATATGGCTGTATATTTGCGCGCTTTGAAGATAAAGTAATTCTGATTTTATATTCGTGTTCAGTGAAGTCAAAATGACCAGGATTGATATTTTCGGGAGTTTTTGGGAAATATAAATTGCAAGTTGAGTTTTGCCGGGGAAAGATTTGGCTCCAGGGCCAAATTTTAAAAATGGAAAAATGGACAAAATGACCCCCCTATAACTTTTGAAAATGATACATATCTGGTGTTCCGGTGTCACACTCTTGTTCAGGAGCCCAAATTTAGTGGATTTGCTTAATTCCAGGTCATCTCATGAATTTCCGTGACCCTCTCCCGCTGCCTTGAAAACCCTATAAATCGATGTTTAACATACTCACAAATCAGTTCTTATAATAAAACTTCAATAGCCTGTATCTCTGCGCGTTTTTAATATTAATTAATTATGATTTTATATTCGTGTTAAGCGAGGTCTAAATGACCAGAATAGATATTTTCGGGAGTTTTTGTGAAATGAAAATTGTAAGTTGAGTTTTGCCGGGGAAAGGTTCGGCTCCTGGGCCAAATTTTAAAAATCAAAAAATGGGGGAAAAAAATGGACAAAATGACCCCCCTATAACTTTTGAAATTGACTATATATCTGGTGTTCGGTGTCGCACTCTTGTTCAGGAGCCCAAATTTAGTGGATTTGCTTAATTCCAGGTCATCTCATGAATTTCCGTGACCCTCTCCCGCTGCCTTGAATCCCTCAAAATCGATGTTTAACACACTCACTCATCAATTCCTATAATAAAACTTAATATGGCTGTATCTTTGCGCGCTTTGAAGAAAAATTAATTCTGATTTTATATTCGTGTTCAGCGAGGTTAAAATGACCAGAATTGATATTTACGGGAGTTTTTGGGAAATATAAATTGCAAGTTGAGTTTTTGCGGGGAAAGGTTCGGCTCCAGGGCCAAATTTTAAAAATAGAAAAATGGACAAAATGACCCCCCTATACTTTTTGAAAATGACTACATATCTGGTGTTCCGGTGTCACACTCTTGTTCAGGAGCCCAAATTTAGTGGATTTGCTTAATTCCAGGTCATCTCATGAATTTCCGTGACCCTCTCCCGCTGCCTTGAAAAACCTCAAAATCGATGTTTAACACACTCACTCATCAATTCCTATAAAAAAACTTAATATGCCTGTATCTTTGCGCGCTTTGAAGATAAATAATTCTGATTTCATATTCGTGTTCAGCGAGGTCAAAATGACCAGAATTGATATTTTCGGGAGTTTTTGGGAAATATAAATTGCAAGTTGAGTTTTGCCGGGGAAAGGTTCGGCTCCAGGGCCAAATTTTAAAAATGGAAAAATCGACAAAATGACCCCCCTATAACTTTTGAAAATGACTATATATCAGGTGTTCCGGAGTCACACTCTTGTTCAGGAGCCCAAATTTAGTGGATTTGCTTAATTCCAGGTCATCTCATGAATTTCCGTGACCCTCTCCCGCTGCCTTGAAAACCCTCAAAATCGATGTTTAACACACTCACTCATCAATTCCTATAATAAAACTTAATATGGCTGTATATTTGAGCGCTTTGAAGATAAAGTAATTCTGATTTTATATTCGTGTTCAGCGAAGTCAAAATGACCAGAATTGATATTTTCGGGAGTTTTTGGGAAATATAAATTGCAAGTTGAGTTTTGCCGGGGAAAGATTCGGCTCCAGGACAAAATTTTAAAAATGGAAAAATCGACAAAATGACCCCCTATAACTTTTGAAAATGACTATATATCTGGTGTTCCGGCGTCACACTCTTGTTCAGGAACCCAAATTTAGTGGATTTGCTTAATTCCAGGTCATATCAGGAAGTTCCGTGACCCTCTCCCGCTGCCGTGAAAACCCTCAAATCGATGTTTAACACACTCACTCATCAATTCCTATAATAAAACTTAATATGGCTGTATCTTTGCGCGCTTTGAAGATAAATTAATTCTGATGTAATATTCGTGTTCAGCGAGGTCAAAATGACCAGAATTGATATTTTCGGGAGTTTTTGGGAAATATAAATTGCAAGTTGAGTTTTGCCGGGGAAAGGTTCGGCTCCAGGGCCAAATTTTAAAAATAGAAAAATGGACAAAATGACCCCCCTATAACTTTTGAAAATGACTATATATCTGGTGTTCCGGCGTCACACTCTTGTTCAGGAGCCCAAATTTAGTGGATTTGCTTAATTCCAGGTCATATCAGGAATTTCCGTGACCCTCTCCCGCTGCCGTGAAAACCCTCAAAATCGATGTTTAACACACTCACTCATCAATTCCTATAATAAAACTTAATATGGCTGTATCTTTGCGCGCTTTGAAGATAAATTAATTCTGATTTAATATTCGTGTTCAGCGAGGTCAAAATGACCAGAATTAATATCATCGGGAGTTTTTGGGAAATATAAATTGCAAGTTGAGTTTTGCCGGGGAAAGGTTCGGCTCCAGGGCCAAATTTTAAAAATGGAAAAATGGACAAAATGACCCCCCTATAACTTTTGAAAATGACTATATATCTGGTGTTCCGGTGTCACACTCTTGTTCAGGAGCCCAAATTTAGTGATTTGCTTAATTCCAGGTCATCTCATGAATTTCCGTGACCCTCTCCCGCTGCCTTGAAAACCCTCAAAATCGATGTTTAACACACTCACTCATCAATTCCTATAATAAAACTTAATATGGCTGTATCTTTGCGCGCTTTGAAGATAAATTAATTCTGATTTTATATTCGTGTTCAGCGAGGTCAAAATGACCAGAATTGATATTATCGGGAGTTTTTGGGAAATATAAATTGCAAGTTGAGTTTTGCCGGGGAAAGGTTCGGCTCCAGGGCCAAATTTTAAAGATGGAAAAATCGACAAAATGACCCCCCTATAACTTTTGAAAATGACTATATATCTGGTGTTCCGGTGTCACACTCTTGTTCAGGAGCCCAAATTTAGTGATTTGCTTAATTCCAGGTCATCTCATGAATTTCCGTGACCCTCTCCCGCTGCCTTGAAAACCCTCAAAATCGATGTTTAACACACGCACTCATCAATTCCTATAATAAAACTTAATATGGCTGTATCTTTGCGCGCTTTGAAGATAAATTAATTCTGATATTATATTCGTGTTCAGCGAGGTCAAAATGACCAGAATTGATATTTTCGGGAGTTTATGGGAAATATAAATTGCAAGTTGAGTTTTGCCGGGGAAAGGTTCGGCTCCACGGCCAAATTTTAAAAATGGAAAAATGGACAAAATGACCCCCCTATAACTTTTGAAAATGACTATATATCTGGTGTTCCGGTGTCACACTCTTGTTCAGGAGCCCAAATTTAGTGGATTTGCTTAATTCCAGGTCATCTCATGAATTTCCGTGACCCTCTCCCGCTGCGTTGAAAACCCTCAAAATCGATGTTTAACACACTCACTCATCAATTCCTATAATAAAACTTAATATGGTTGTATCTTTGCGCGCTTTGAAGCTAAATTAATTCTGATTTTATATTCGTGTTCAGCGAGGTCAAAATGACCAGAATTGCAGAATTGATAATTTCGGGAGTTTTTGGGAAATATAAATTGTAAGTTGAGTTTTGCCGGGGAAAGGTTGCTTGCTACGTCAGGGCCAGAAATTTTAAAAATGTGAAAAATGGACACCATATGACGGCGCCGTCCTATAAGCTTTTGAAAAATTTGAACTATATAATTTAATGTAGGTGTTCGCGTGTTGTCACAATCTCTTTGTTCAGTATAATGAGCTCTCAAATTTTTAGTTGGATTTGGCTTATTCCGGTCATTCTCACATGAATTTTCCGTGAGCGATCTCTCCCACACGAAAGATCTAGCCTTGAAAACCCATCAAAAATAGATGTTTTTAAGATTCACGAACTCAATTAGGCCCTCATCAATTCCTATAATAAAACTTAATATGGCTGTATATTTGCGCGCTTTGAAGATAAAGTAATTCTGATTTTATATTCGTGTTCAGTGAAGTCAAAATGACCAGGATTGATATTTTCGGGAGTTTTTGGGAAATATAAATTGCAAGTTGAGTTTTGCCGGGGAAAGATTTGGCTCCAGGGCCAAATTTTAAAAATGGAAAAATGGACAAAATGACCCCCCTATAACTTTTGAAAATGACTATATATCTGGTGTTCCGGTGTCACACTCTTGTTCAGGAGCCCAAATTTAGTGGATTTGCTTAATTCCAGGTCATCTCATGAATTTCCGTGACCCTCTCCCGCTGCCTTGAAAACCCTCAAAATCGATGTTTAACACACTCACTCATCAATTCGTATAATAAAACTTAATATGGCTGTATCTTTGCGCGCTTTGAAGATAAATTAATTCTGATTTTATATTCGTGTTCAGCGAGGTCAAAATGACCAGAATTGATATTTTCGGGAGTTTTTGGGAAATATAAATTGCAAGTTGAGTTTTGCCGGGGAAAGGTTCGGCTCCAGGGCCACATTTTAAAAATGGAAAAATGGACAAAATGACCCCCCTATAACTTTTGAAAATGACTATATATCTGGTGTTCCGGTGTCACACTCTTGTTCAGGAGCCCAATTTAGTGGATTTGCTTAATTCCAGGTCATCTCATGAATTTCCGTGACCCTCTCCCGCTGCGTTGAAAACCCTCAAAATCGATGTTTAACACACTCACTCATCAATTCCTATAATAAAACTTAATATGGCTGTATATTTGCGCGCTTTGAAGATAAAGTAATTCTGATTTTATATTCGTGTTCAGTGAAGTCAAAATGACCAGGATTGATATTTTCGGGAGTTTTTGGGAAATATAAATTGCAAGTTGAGTTTTGCCGGGGAAAGATTTGGCTCCAGGGCCAAATTTTAAAAATGGAAAAATGGACAAAATGACCCCCCTATAACTTTTGAAAATGACTATATATCTGGTGTTCCGGGTATCACACTCTTGTTCATGAGCCCAAATTTAGTGGATTTGCTTAATTCCAGGTCATCTCATGAATTTCCGTGACCCTCTCCCGCTGCCTTGAAAACCCTCAAAATCGATGTTTAACACACTCACTCATCAATTCCTATAATAAAACTTAATATGGCTGTATCTTTGCGCGTTTTGAAGATAAATTAATTCTGATTTTATATTCGTGTTCAGGGAGGTCTAAATGACCAGAATTGATATTATCGGGAGTTTTTAAGACATAAAAATTGCAAGTTGAGTTTTGCCGGGGAAAGGTTCGGCTCCTGGGCCAAATTTTAAAAATCAAAAAATGGACAAATTGACCCCCCTATAACTTTTGAAAATGACTATATATCTGGTGTTTTGGTGTCACACTCTTGTTCAGGAGCCCAAATTTAGTGGATTTGCTTAATTCCAGGTCATCTCATGAATTTCCGTGACCCTCTCCCGTTGCCTGAAAACCCTCAAAATCGATGTTTAACACACTCACTCATCAATTCCTATAATAAAACTTAATATAGTTGTATCTTTGCGCGCTTTGAAGATAAATTAATTCTGATTTTATATTCGTGTTCAGCGAGGTCAAAATGACCAGAATTGATATTTTCGGGAGTTTTTGGGAAATATAAATTGCAAGTTGAGTTTTGCCGGGGAAAGGTTCGGCTCCAGAGCCAAATTTTAAAATATGGAAAAATGGGCAAAATGACTCCTCTATAACTTTTGAAAATGACTAAATATTTGGTGTTCCGGTGTCACACTCTTGTTCAGGAGCCCAAATTTAGTGGAATTGCTTAATTCCAGGTCATCTCATGAATTTCCGTGACCCTCTCCCGCTGCCTTGAAAACCCTCAAAATCGATGTCTAACACACTCACTCATCAATTTCTATAATAAAACTTAATATGGCTGTATCTTTGCGCGCTTTGAAGATAAATTAATTCTGATATTATATTCCTGTTCAGCGAGGTCAAAATGAATAGAATTGATATTTTCGGGAGTTTTTGGGAAATATAAATTGCAAGTTGAGTTTTGCCAGGGAAAGGTTCTGCGCCAGGGCCAAATTTTAAAAATGGAAAAATGGGCAAAATGACCCCCCTATAACTTTTGAAAATGACTATATATCTGGTGTTGCTGGTGTTCCGGTGTCACACTCTTGTTCAGGAGCCCAAATTTAGTGGATTTGCTTAATTCCAGGTCATCTCATGAATTTCCGTGACCCTCTCCCGCTGCGTTGAAAACCCTCAAAATCGATGTTTAACACACTCACTCATCAATTCCTATAATAAAACTTAATATGGCTGTATCTTTGCGCGCTTTGAAGATAAATTAATTCTGATTTTATATTCGTGTTCAGCGAGGTCAAAATGACCAGAATTGATATTATCGGGAGTTTTTGGGAAATATAAATTGCAAGTTGAGTTTTGCCGGGGAAAGGTTCGGCTCCAGGGCCAAATTTTAAAGATGGAAAAATGGACAAAATGACCCCCCTATAACTTTTGAAAATGACTATATATCTGGTGTTCCGGTGTCACACTCTTGTTCAGGAGCCCAAATTTAGTGATTTGCTTAATTCCAGGTCATCTCATGAATTTCCGTGACCCTCTCCCGCTGCCTTGAAAACCCTCAAAATCGATGTTTAACACACTCACTCATCAATTCGTATAATAAAACTTAATATGGCTGTATCTTTGCGCGCTTTGAAGATAAATTAATTCTGATTTTATATTCGTGTTCAGCGAGGTCAAAATGACCAGAATTGATATTTTCGGGAGTTTTTGGGAAATATAAATTGCAAGTTGAGTTTTGCCGGGGAAAGGTTCGGCTCCACGGCCAAATTTTAAAAATGGAAAAATGGACAAAATGACCCCCCTATAACTTTTGAAAATGACTATATATCTGGTGTTCCGGTGTCACACTCTTGTTCAGGAGCCCAAATTTAGTGGATTTGCTTAATTCCAGGTCATCTCATGAATTTCCGTGACCCTCTCCCGCTGCCTTGAAAACCCTCAACATCGATGTTTAACACACTCACTCATCAATTCCTATAATAAAACTTAATATGGCTGTATCTTTGCGCGCTTTGAAGATAAATTAATTCTGATTTTATATTCCGTGTTCAGCGAGGTCAAAATGACCAGAATTGATATTTTCGGGAGTTTTTGGGAAATATAAATTGCAAGTTGAGTTTTGCCGGGGAAAGGTTCGGCTCCAGGGCCAAATTTTGAAAACTCAAAAATGGACAAAATGACCCCCCTATAACTTTTGAAAATGACTATATATCTGGTGTTCCGGTATCGCACTCTTGTTCAGGAGCCCAAATTTAGTGGATTTGCTTAATTCCAGGTCATCTCATGAATTTCCGTGAATCTCTCCCGCTGCCTTGAAAACCCTCAAAATCGATGTTTAACACACTCACTCATCAATTCCTATAATAAAACTT
>ARYC01014751.1:0-11982 GCA_000711775.1 Oxytricha trifallax
CTTTAATTATGATTTTATTAATTACTTTAAATTTAAAACTAAAACTGATTAGTATTACACGCACTCCTAATTCATTACAGTTATAATTAATTATTAATTTGTATATTTAATGAATTTAAATAATTTCCTATTTTTATCTATTTTAACAATAATTATTCTATATCACTTTTTTCATAATACTATTTTTTCTCTAATTTTAGTTTCCCTTAAATTGAAAAATAGGGCTCAAAAGCTTCATAAATTCTTTTCGACTCATTAAGTGATTAACCGTTTACATCCTAAACTTGCTTCAAAGAACTTAAAATATCCAAAATAAGTTATTTACGCTAAACACAAACACTACGAAAAAAAAATTATTAAGTGATGATTTAAAAATAAATTAAATCAAACCCTTAATAGCTAAAAGTTATTCATATAAAAATAGTTGCTTAAAAATGGGTCAATATTTTATCAAAGTTTGTTATTTCTTTAAAAAAATAGTAATATAACTATTTAAAAAAAAATTAATTATACTCATTAATTTACATTTAATCAAATGGTAGTTCCTTTATTTGAAATCAAGGTCTAACATTCAATTTAATAATAATTCATATATATGCTTTTTTTGCATAAATTATTGGATTAAAGCTTCTGTTTATTATTGAGGCAAGCTTTTATCAAACTTAATAAAGTCATCAATTTCAAATTAATTATTTAATTTATCTAGTCTTCCAATTTAAGTTTTGGCTTTTTGAGTGTTTTTTTCGTATTCACAGTCTTATATTATTGGGAATAATAATACTTCTAAGATCAATTTGTATTTCGTCAAAAATGATATTTGATAAATGGCATCAAATTTGTTTTCATCTTTCATTTGAGTGATTAAATTTTAAATAAAGCTTTAATTTTACTAAAACGTTTTCGACCATTTTTTCAGATTGCCATTTAAATTTTTACTATTTATCAAGTCATTAAGAATATCTTGACATGTATTTTTATTTTTAGATTATAAAGCTAATAATCATAATATACTTATATTTGAAGTTTTTATGATATACATTCTGTAGTAATATTTTATGAAGGTATAAAGAAGGCAAACCTAGTAAGACAAAATAACTGCATAAATTAAGTTGAGTAAACATTAACTTGCATAAAAGGAATAACTGCAATCTCAGAAAGCTTTAAAAGTGTTATATTAAAAATGAATGTATTTAAAATTGTGGATATGATGGTTGGAGAAAAAAAATGATAATAAATTTTATATCACTTAAGGGCAAAATTCGTTCATTATTACTGATTAAAAAAGGTAATTAGAATTGTGATAAATATTATTTCGCTCAAATCTTCTTTAAACTTATGGAGCAAAAACTAGATATATAAATGGGTAATAATTTATAGTAAAAAGTGAAAAATAAAAAATATTTATCTATTAAAATATCAATTAAGGCATGCTGATCAATTACAATTTAGCCAAATATCTTAGTTATTAACGAATCTAAATAAATTAAAATAAAATGAAACATATATTTAGGTTTTTGATTGGGACTCCAAGTTTATTGATTTACTTATGCACTACTAAAATGTACTTATTAAACTGTGAATATCTGCTTCAATTAATTCCTATCTTGACTAAGGGATATTCCTTTGAAAATCATTTATAGTTTTCTGAGAGGCATAGGGAAGTGAAAGCCCTTTTAAGAAATAAGCCTTTTGGTCAATTGGAATAGAATTGTCTAATTTCATAGATATGCCCAGGTCTCCAACTTTGAGAATTTGATCTTTGAATACAAGTAAATTATGTGGCTTCATGTCACCATAGTACACATCTCGTTAGTGAAGGTAAGCCATGATTTGTATAGCCTAGTAAAAATAGTAGGCTAATTTTTCTGGAGAATAATATTCATAATATCTAGATCTAAGGTCTTCGTCATTCCATATCTTTAATATGTCATTTAACGAGAATCTTGCTCTCTCTACAATGACTAAATAATCATCAACTAGGTTACTTTTCAAGTCATATTCAATAATTTCTTCCTTAATTTTAGCTATGTATTTGTCCGACTAAAGAAATTTTAATTATTATGTCTCACTAATCATTCCAGTATATAGCATCTACTTCATTATTTCACTTGTTCCCTTATCAATATTAATAACTGATTTCTTTATCACTACTTCATCAACCCCCGCGTAGTCTAATCTGAAAACGATACATTCTCCTCCTTACGCAATTTCACTTACGCCAATAATGTTTTGGTATTTATCTAATAGGAAATAATTCCTTATTTTTTTCATACATAAAAATATGATTAACATAATACTATTTAGAATTGGTTTGCAAATAAATCATTAATTCTTCCTCAAGGTTATAAACAACTGGCTTCTTTTATAAAATTGTTTAATTTTCTTTGCTTCTCAAAATTACTTTTTCTTCTTCATCTTCAATAAAATCTTTCTTGTATTTATCAAGTATTAAAATGAAAAAAAATAAATGAAAAAAAATATTTTTTTAATTAAATATACTTTATTATTTTTTACAACTTAATATTTCTTTTACAGATAAGCCCTGATTGTCTGAAGAGATTTAGTAATTTTATTCAAAATCTTTAATATTTTTGGGATTAAAATTGTTGTTAGGGATTTGATACAACGTTTAAGTATCTTGAGTAGCTGAGCTTTTAGTAGTCACATATTTTTATGTTTTCTAATGCCGATTTATATCTGGCTTTGCTGTTGGTTCATAGTAGTCTTCATCAATATAAGCATTTAACAAAGATTATTGGATTTACTCTTAGTTGATGGAACTTAAATGCTACTGATTTTAATAATTAAATAGTAAATGATAATTTTAATTAAATAGATTATAATATAAAACCCAATATTCAAGTAATATTTGTATAAATTATTTATATTAATAATCTTTAATTTACTTTATTGAAAAAATTCAAAGACTTTCCTAAAAATCAACAAAACGTTAACTTAAAACTCTAATAAGAGATTTATTGGAAAGGTTTTGCTCAATTTACTGTTGCTAATAAACAATAATTCAATCAGATTAAAATATTATATACTTATTAACTATTTTATTAAATTTAAAATCTTCTCAATCTATAATTTAATGATTTTATTCAAGGTTCTATGAAACTTTCTAGTCGCTAACATTTTCATTTTTTAACAGTTAATCTTCATTGAATTTCACTGTTTAAAGTTTAGTAGTTCCTGTTTAAGAAATAACAGTCAATTCACTATTTACAGGTATTAGTACATGTGAATCATTTGTATGATCATCTTGAATAAGAGTTTATTTTTAACTTATCTAGAATGTCTCATTTGAAATTATTAATAAAATTTTTAAAAATATCTGATTTATAATAAACTCTCATCTTACTATTAGGCTCGATTATATGTCTGTTGATCTTAACTATGCTGCTCTAAAGTGAGTAAGTTCCCTTTTTTTGAGGCTGAAATTGCTTAGTTTTATTATTAAGTTTTATTTTCAGTTTCCCCTTATACAGTGATAGTAGTTTAAAAGTTTTGATTCAAGCTGTGATTCATTTGTGGATTTCTAGTTTATAAATCTTAAGATTGTCGATGAGAAGGAAGTGCTATTATATTATTAGGGTATTGAACACTTAATAAAGAGAACATAAATTTTATTTATCCAAAATTTTTAATATAATCTAATGACCTATTAAAGATAAGAATTACAAGTTATAAAGAATTTTCTAAGAAAACCAAAATATTCTTATAAAATTCATCTTATTTATTAAAAACTAAAAAACGCTAACTAGGAAAAAAAAATTGTATTATTATTCCAATTATCTTCGAAACTATTTCTTTTTTCAGTTAATTACATGAAAGTACTTTAATAGGTTTTTTATAATTATAATAAAAAGTTCAATATATACTTAACTAACAAGTAATATAGTGGTTATTTTTTTGTTTTCAGGGATTTTTAAAGATTTTGACTAAAAAATATATGCAGCCCATTTATCGCCATCAACCATATATGTTATAAAATTTACTTAGTATTTTCTTATCTACATATTCGCAAAATTCCATTTATAGGAAATAATATTGGAATAAAATTTATATTTTAAAAAGTTAAGAATTATTGATTTTAGAATAATTGGAAATTATTTTTGTACTTTACTGAAGTAGAAAAATAATTAAAATTAATATATAATATCAACAAAAATATTTTTTAAAAATTAACTTAATTTATTTAATTAATGATATAACTTACCTAAGAAATGTAAATAGTGATTTTTCTTTTAAATTTATAATTAAAAGAAAAGTTAAATTATTTTTATTAATAAACATATCTTTTCATGAATATAATACTTTCGTAACTCCATTCTTTCCTACACACAAGCCCATCTTTATATATTTAAATTATTATTACTTTCCTATTTAGTTATAATTTAAATACTACTTTTAATGTCAATTATTTATTAGAATTTTTATTGGCAATTTCATAAATTCTTATAACATCAATTTATTGATATAATTAAAAATATAAAAATAACATATAAAAATAATAAATAACCCTATACTTTTTATCATCATATATAATTAGTTATAATGGTTCTCATTAATTATATATTAATCTTAACTTTTTTATTAAAAATTGTAACTCAAACAGTAATTTATAAATGCAAATAAAAGCATAATTAATGAGTGAATAAGGAGATTGATATAGTAAAATATAGATGTGATAAACATATCGAGAAGAATTAGATGTAAATGAAACAGTTTTAATTTTTTTGAAGTTTAGAAATTAGTTTTATACTATTTAAAAAAGTGCGTAAGTAAGCATGATAGATATATGCGTATCTTACATCTTATCAAAGTGCTGTAATGCTCAGTTTGTTACGGTTTTTTTTTCTTTGAATGTTATTGTTAGATGGAATATTAAATTAGTATTTATTGATGTGATTAAAGGAAACCTAGGTAGCTTTAGTGATAATCCTAATATAGAATTCCTATAGACCATAGTGGAATTAAAGTTACTGATTCTGAAAATCTATCTCATCCTACTCTTAAACCGAAAAATATTATCTTATAATGGCATTCGTTTTTAGATACCGAAACACCAAGATTATCTTACAAAAATAAAAACATATTAATATTTAATGTGTAAATAGAAAAAAAGCAATACCTTATCATCCTATTTATTTGTGGGTAGTTTCTTAGGAAACATTTTATTTTTTATAGTAATTCAAATATAATTATTAATTCTTTTTTTTACTTCATAAAATTGAATTTTAAAATATCTAAAATCTAACTCATTTATGAGAATTTATGAATATTTAAATACAATATTTAAGATAATATGATAAATTAAATGCAATTAAAATTATAATCTTTATTACTGAAATTCTTTAAAATTTGAGAAATTATATAACAATTCAATAAATAAATATATTGTTGTAATTATTTTCTCAAAGTGTCTATAAACCTTAGCTTCAAATTACGAATAGAAAGAGAATTAAAATTGAAATCTTGTCGCTATTTATATATTATAGGTAATTTTAAGTGAGCAACTGCAATAAAATTGATAATTACATTATTTTATTTAATTGTTTTTTCTATATAATTAGTATTTTTACTATATTATGAATAAAAAGCTTATGAAGTTAAATGATTAAATATAGAATTTTAAATAAAAGAATATTATTTATCCTGCAGCTTATTAATCCATAAATTAACTCAATCAATATTTGTTCCAGTCTGTACTCCTCTACCATGCCAACTTTGAAATACAGCATGTTATTTGAATCAGAACAAACACATTTCTGTTTAATAGCTCTTTATTTTTCATTTTAATTAAATCAGTATTCATCTATAAATTTAAACTGTCTCATCATAAATTAATCTGTAGTTATTACTATTTGGAAACTCTTTACTAATTCATTATTCCAGTCATTAGTCAGTTTTTTAAAGAGCAATATTTTTGGACACTTACTTACCATTTATGTTTAATATCTATAAATTATAACAGATTACTTATCAACTTCTCTAAATAATTACCAAAAAAATTAAATTCATGAAATTCTGATTAATGAATTTTTATTTTAAAAAAAAATATAATGTATTTATTATAAAATGAGCGTATTTTTAATCTTTTTTATTATTCAAAGAAAAATAATTATTTTTTTTTTCTTCAAATGAAATATTTAACCAAAAAAGAAATGAAGTCTAAACAGACAATCAAAACCCAAAACCTTTTAAAGAGATGCTTTAGTGATAAGATTTTTAGGGTAGGTTGGGTTCTTATTGTGGTATTTAGAGAAATTAGGCCAATTACAAAATGAGAAGTAGAAATTTGAGTAATTAAGTGCATTATATGATGAGATATATTTAGATTTACTATTTAAACTTTGGTTAATTATGCTAACTGATTAGCATTTCAGCTCTGGTTCTTGAAAGCATCCTGCTATAAAATAAATATTCTCACAGTTTCTTTTTGTATACATCTGCGACTCGAAGACTTCAAAGTATCTGGTACTCTTTCCATTATACTAGAGCTGTATGTTCTATCACAAGTTTCCTGACATGCGCATACTCCATACACTATAGCGAATATTTACACTAGAAATCGTATTTCTTATAAGACTGTCAATAGAGTGAAGAGAGACTCCATCTTTCTCCATATATTTTTAATGGATTTCAAATTTAATATATATAGTTCTGGATATTATTGTTTAAAATCTTAATAATAAATATAGGCATCTTATAACGTATTTTGTTAAAGTTACAGTAAGAAAGTTGACAGAAGCTATAACTAAACTTCAGAGATTCCATTTTTATCAATTTAGTTCCATTAAATTATTAATAATTTGTTTAAGTTTAACTAGTACTGGTTCTAAATTTTATTAATTTAAATTTGTACCAATTTAATGATTCCATAACTTAATATTATCTAGTTTTAAACTAATGAGGATTTAATGCAAAAGTTTAAATATGATTAAACTTAAATGGTTCCAGCACCAACCTAAATTTTTTCTAAGTTATTATCAAAATTAAAATTATTAAGGATAAATTAAAAAAGTTATTGTTATGAAATAATTAAAAAAATGATTTGTAACTCCCGAAAATTAACCATTATTGCTTTAGTTTCAACTCCTTTTCAGAGTTTTCATAACCATAGAAGTTATTATAGATTAATAATAACAATTTAAATTTTAATTTAAACATGGCTCCTAACTTAAATCGCAGAGATATTTGTCTTTGAACATGATAATCATAGTTAAACTTGGGCTAAACTAACAGCAAGGAATAATCTTTATTATGAATGAATCCAGATTTCATAGTTATTAAATTTGAATCAAAGGCTTTGGTATTGAAATATAGACCAAGAAGCAGAGCGTAGAGGTGGGAGCTCAAACATAGATTGAATATGTTGAGGAAATAAAACAACAGAACCCATTTGAAAAGATAAAAACATTTTAATGTAAAGACTACTAGAATTTTTTCTCAATTGACTATACCTTTAAGAGACACTCAAAAGAGATACACTGGGGCAAAGACTATATATATTTCAAGCATGGTAAAGTGGATGGAAAGTACAAATCAAAACCCCTAAACCCTCTAATCAGGTTTATAAGTGCTTTGATATTTAGGGAATTTACTAGGAGTATAGGGTAATTAATAAATTGCGAGACAAAAATAGATTGGGGTCTATTAATGATGAAGAATATATATATATAAATATATATTTATATAAACATACAGATTAAATCAAGCTAATACTTTTTTTAATATAAGTCAATTTCACTGTTCTTAAAACGAAATACATCAACTTTTCGCTTCCACTGCTTGAAAGCTGTGTAATTAAAGCTAGAATAGTTGATTTCTAAGCCTAAGAGGAAGTCAAGTTTCTATAGAAGCAAATAGACTATCAAATCAATAAAGAAACTTTGAGGCATTAAGCTCAATTTTCTCTAGACCAACGAGCTACTACGCTAGTTCATGAGTCGAAATCTCTGCTTAATCTATTGCAAACATTTACAAATAAAAAATTATAAAAGTTTGAAACGTATCAAGAGAGTGATTGATTTCACTCTGCCTTATTAGAAAAATTATTTTAACAATATTTTTAATAAAATAAAGAGAACTAAATAGAATAACATTAAGTTTATACATGCATACGAGCCTGTAATTACCTTCATCACTTTTATCTTTAAATCTTGGTCTTAAAGATATTGTAATATTGAACCATATGGATAGAAACTCAAAGCACAAACATTGGCTTTCTTGGACATATTAACGAGGATGCACGTTGGATATTTAAGTTATACAGCCAAATATTAAGTTGTTAGAAGCTGAGAGAGAATTACCTTAAATAAGACATTATTCTATTCTTTGAGAATCTTTCTATTCATAAAACTATAGTATTAAAGAAGAGTTATAGAATAAAAATTCAGTTATACGTGCCTTTCAGCCTAGAGTTTAACGAAATTGAATTATACAGAGGTACTAAGAGGTCATAATAAAATAACTATTGCTATACCACTTAAATAATTTACCAATCTATTCAGTCTATGCAAAAAAGATAGAGTGAATGTGTATAAATAAGTTTAGAGCTAAATTAATGATTATAATAGTCACATTTGAAATTCTTTCGTTGGAGCTTACTTCTTTTTTTTCTTCCTCTTGTTGCTACTTTCTTCCTAGTTCTTCTCTCGCTGTCAGCTTTAGCATATTTGTTCATCTACTATCGCGGCTAATTTAAAAAATGTCTTTTTTCTAACTTAATACTTTGTCTATGATTTATGCTCTATTCCTTAATTAAGAGAATGGTAGTTCCAAATTTTTCTAAACAGTTAAATTTCAAATATTTTTTTTTTAAAAAAAAGGTTGCTTCTGCAGCTCTGGACAGGCAGCTTCCACTTAGAATTCATAAAGTAAAGCTAAATAAACTCATTCTTGTACAGAATATAAAACATTTTGATGGCTTCTGTTGAAGGTAATGAGGATTTGTGAATTCCAAGAAATATTTCAAGATGCTGTGGTTAAGAAATGGGCCAGTCTTTAAAAAAAGATCTATCCTTACAATTTAATATAATTGTCAAGCCTAAAAACGCTTTAAATAATTGTCGGGCGAAGTAATTTTAGATGTAATGTTGCAAAAGTATTAAAGAGTTATTGAAAAGGATTTAGAGCATTGTTCGGGTACTGACGTCAGCGCTTGCTACCTGACGTCACCGTTCGCTACCTGACGTCACCATTCGAGACATGACGTCACAGCTCGTACATGACGTCAGGGCATACCTAGTGACGTCGGGACATACCACATGACGTCAGGAAAAATGACATGACGTCAGGACTCGCTACATGGACTCATGCCTTTGTCAAAGATTTTTATATTATGAAATTTAGTAAAAAATCAAAATTAGATTTATTATTATTAATATCGAATTTGAAAACAATAAAAATCTCTAAAGAACTATTAAAGAAATTTTTTGCTATTTTTTATGTAAATATCAATTATTTTATTTAAGGATTATATTCTTTACGATCACATTAAACAAATATTCAGATTACCTATTCTAACGATTTTTAATTGTCTTTTGATATAGTCTTAGTGTTACAAATAAGTTGGTATATACAATATATTTTTTAAAACCCCAAATATTTTAATTTAAAAATATTTAGTATATAATCTTTTTTGTTAGAAACTTATTTGATTTAAATAAGTATAACAAAAAAGATTGGAAACTATTTGATCTCATCCCTGGAAATCACTTCTCAGGAGAGATGAAGGAAACGATATCAAAGCAGATGGAGGAATACAATTCAATTAAAATAAATTGTGAATCATGACTATGCCACCAATAGTCGTGAATGACAAAGGGATTTAAAGCCTGAAGAAAATCATTGGGTCTCTCGACAATGGCAAATACTGGAGAGACACAGATGCGGTGGAAGGCGTAGTTATTCATATAAGCTGCTAGAGTAATTTATAGAATAGCAAAAACTGGGGAATTGGATTCTGAAAATCAAGAAAGGAACTTAGTCTCTGGAAATACATGACACAAGGATATCAATAGGGAGCTTGGCTCTCATACAAAAGCATTTAGGCAGGTTAAGTGAAGTTCTAGAAGAGATGTTGGGAAGGAATTCAAAATCAACAAATTAAATAGTTTGGCAAATACGAACTAAGTGAAAGATATTGAAGACTGCAGGATTATGGCGATTCTAATAACTCACCACCTAGCTATGGAATTGCAAGGTGAACCAGTATTTCAAATATTCGTTAAAGACTGGATAAATATGTAGAGATACTACATGATGACCTGGAATTGGGATTCATGAAGATGGAGATCACTAGATCAGGAATTGCACGGAGTGACGAAGAGATGGGGAGAGAAACCAAAAAAAAGAACAACAAAATATGAGCTTGCTAACGAGGGATTAGAGACCTACATATTCAACACCTAGATTGACCAATGGGACGAAGTAGTAATGAGAGAAGACCCAATAGGATAAATAGAGAGGGAGCTTGTAGCAAGCGAATACATATTCAGTCAGTTAATGGACGAAATCCCGGAAGTAGAGGGACTCCTATTTGGCAATGAGGTGAAAACCAGCAAGAAAAGAGGGAAGAGGAGGCAGTCAACATGAGCACTGATGACAACAAGAATAACAGCCTAGAAGGAGCAGAGAAACAATCGAGAGTAATAGATGACTTGGAAGGAAGTGGATAGGTGAATCAAATATAAAAAGTATAAGATAGAATCAATCACGAGGAACCGCAACTGTCCACGTTCAAATAAAAACAGATCACTATAATATACTTTGGATAATTTATTGCACGCACCTGATATTTAAATTATATTTAATTTTACCATCAAGTATTTTACTACTACTAAGTATAAAAAAATGATCTTTTAATAATAAGATAATTAAATCCATATTTTTATAAGAGTATAAAAATCCCTGCAAAAGTTAGATAACTCTTGAATTTATCATATTTCTTCATATTAATATTTAGGGTTTTAATGAAAATTTAAGGATTTAGTAAAACTAGAGATTTTTGTTAATACAAATCCTTTTGTATTAACTTTTTTTAATATTACTAGTTAAATCTTAATGTACTTTGAATAAGGACTATTTTCTATGTAAATTGACTTACTGTTTGTTTTAAACTTTAAACATCTATTAAATATAAATACTTACAAATAAAAATTATGAAATTCAACATTAAATAATATAATTCGAGATCTAAAATTGAAAATTTCTAAATCCTATATTATATAACGATTTATTTTCTTGCTTCTCAATTAATTAAAAAGCTTATAATATTTTATATTAGCTTATTCAAATGTATAACACAATAATTAAAATATATTTTGGCTTAAGTTTTAAAATATAATTTTAACAAAGTTTAATAAGTTTGAGAATTATGTACCAAAAAATTGTTATTATGTTCTTTTGAAATTTTTACTCTTTAATTATTTGATATTAATAATAATAAATCTAATATGCTTTTTGGTTTTTTATTTAAACCATATTTGATTTTTTACTAAATTTCATAATATAAAAATCTTTGACAAAGGCATGAGTCCATGTAGCGAGTCCTAACGTCATGTCATTTTTCCTGACGTCATGTGGTATGTCCTGACGTCACTAGGTATGCCCTGACGTCATGTACGAGCTGTGACGTCATGTCTCGAATGGTGACGTCAGGTAGCGAACGGTGACGTCAGGTAGCAAGCGCTGACGTCAATACCCCATTGTTCTATGTATCCCTATCAATATTAATTGTTCATCAATATCATGCAAGATATTCAAATTGGCACCATACAAAAACCATTTAGACATTAACTAAAACCAAAAGGATTTGACAATTATGAAAGGTAAAATAAAAATAGAATATAAAATAAAAAAGCAACAAAAATAATAAAAATTAAAAAATAAATTTAAATAAATGATAATAATACAAGTTAATACCATTAAAAAAATATTTGTGGCCTGAAAATTTTTAAAAAGATTGACAAA
>ARYC01014754.1:0-11499 GCA_000711775.1 Oxytricha trifallax
AATTTTATCTTTATGATTTGCGAAATCTTCAAATTGATCCGCCCTGATTATTAATTTGGTCGAGAAATTACAGCGTAGTTATGGCAAGGCTTATAATTGCAGACTATCCAATCATTGAAGTTAATCCGGACTTATGCTTCATTCCTTGTACGACAATTTATTTTGGATCAACAAATAAGCTATTACTCGTATTATTGGCTCATTTGAAATCTTAATAAAGCTAATCCCTGGTCGCTTTTAAAGAATTAGATGAATGAGTCCTAATCATCACTTGATCAGAGGCTCTCAGGCTCTAGCAAATTAACTGAGTCATGCATTAAGTTGGTTCATCATTGAGAATCTGCTAATGAGTTTTATTTATTTAGCTTTATGCAGGCTAATGGAAATAATCCAAATCTGATTAATAATCTACTTAGTCTGAATGGTGTTATTAGTTCGCTCTTCTACTTTCATCAAACTCTTCGAAGCATTCTTGATGATAATTAAAGTTTTTCATTTAAATTCTAGAAGAATTTCAGACTCACTAATAAGAATCTACTTAAGCGGATTCCACTACGCTTATAAGGAATTTCTCTGATTTTTAGAAGTTTTATTAAAAGGCACCCTCTTCTATAAATTGAGAATCATTAATCAATAAATTTATTTATTGCTCTCAATCTTATAATCGAAAATGACAGTAGATTAATGAACTAATAGCCAATCAACTTTCTGAATTTACAAACCAAGCTATAAAACAAGAAGGATTTATACATTTTCTTATCTCAAGACTGCAAAGCTCACTTGCCAAACTTTAAATCAACCAATTCATATTTCCTAAGTGAGATTCTCAAGGGTGAAAAAAATGTAAGCTTTCTTAAAGATTGAATTTAATTATGTTTGCATAGTTCATATCACGGGACGATGTGAAAGTTTCAGCTATCCCACAACTTGAAGGTCTTGCCTTGCTCGACCTACTAAATCTTGCCCACCAACATGAATAAGTGTTAAGTCACATGCCCGCGCCACGTGACTGGTAAAAATTAGACCGATAATCAAAATCCCAAAACCCCTTAATGAGGTTTATAAGTGATTTGATTAGTAGGGTATAGTTGGGGTCTTATTGGGGTTAGTAGAGAAATTAGGCCAATTTGCAAAATGAGAAATAGATATTAGCGATATTTAGGGTCTATTTATGATGAAAAGTATTTAGATTTACTGCTTAAGCTCAGGTATGGTAAGAGTATTAATATAGACTAAGTCAAACCAGTACTAAATTATGCAGCTATTGCAAAGCTCTTACACAAGAGTGCCTCAACTGTTAGGTATCACTGCATGTTACCTGTTTAGCACTTTAATTCTGGTACTTGAAAACATCCAGTAAGAAAATAAAAGTTCACTCAGACCCATATTGATTACCTCTGTGACTCTAAGACTTTAAAGTATTTTGCACACTTTCCTCTTGACTAGCGAGCTGTAATGTTTCATCGCAGGTTTTCTGACATGCATATCTCTCCTTAGACTATAGCCAACATTTATAGAAGAAATGGTATTACTTTCAAGACTGTCAACAGAGTGAAGAGAGTGATTGATTTTACATTGCCATTTTATAGTAATAATTTAAACTATATATATATAGATTAAATGCAGAGAGCTATTACTAATAACATCAAGTTCATACACGCTGATTAAGCTGTATTCACCTTCAACACCTTTATAAATAGGTCTTGGTACAAGAAGTATGATAACATAGAAGTTTATGACTAAAAAGTAAAGGTAGTCACCTATGCAATTTTAGCTGGTATAAGTGAAGATTCAGGCTTAGAGAGTTATGTGATTCACCCTCGCTCTATTAAGGAGAGTAGTATATAGAGTTCCTACATAAGCTCAGAGAGAAGTATAGTAACCAAGAGATCATCCTGTTTGTTGATAACTTCTCAGTTCATAAGACTAAAGAGTCTAAGAAAGCTTATGAAGAGCTAAACATAACTCCTGTATACAACGTTGCTTATAGCCCATAATTTAATGGAATTGAATTCTACTGGAGTTAAATCAAGACTCACTACAAGAAGCTGCTGCTGTATCATCTTATGAATGACTTGCCCATCGATACATTAGACTTAATTCAAAGCAGCTGTAGGAGAGTGAGCGTAGATAAGACAGCAATTTGTGCGATAGAGGGAAGAATGAATGTTATAAATAAGTTTTAGATTTAAACGAATGAATATATTCACATATTAAATTGGCTCATAAAAGGGTTTGGCTTCTCTTTCTTCTCATCTTCTTATGGCTTGATTGGGCCCATATTTCTTCTCTTAGTGCCAGCTCCTCCATCTATGTTCATTTCATCTGGTTTTAGACATCTTTATAAAGCCTCTTGCTCACCTCATAAATTGTCTACGACTTTCTTTCTCTGTGAACTTTTGCATGCTCTTTCATAAGATATATACCAATGCCAGATTTTCCTACAAAGTTAAATGTCAAAGCTTTCTTGAAAGATTAGGATGCTTCTTAAGTTCCTCTAGCCAAGCTGAGCTTATTAGAATGCCTTGCTTCTTCTAGTCTTATGGAGACATAGAATATCGTTTCTTATGAGTTTATTCAATTATTTCTCTGAGATACTCCTCTTTTAAAGTACCAAGAACACCAAAAAGGAGTTCTTCTGTGGTAATTTATTAGAGAGTAGTTTCTTTGTATGAAGGTAAACTACCACTTCCTCATCTTACATGGCATCATCAAAAAGATTAGTGACTGAATTCTCAGGGTATTAGTTTAATCTCTTTATTTTAAAAAGCTTTCTTATCCTCACAAAGTATTGCTTTCAGGAATAAAATTTGGGTACCTTCCATCGTTGAAAGGAATAAACCAAGTGTATAATTTTGTTAATAGTCATCAAGTTATCTTACCATGTAAAGTTAGGTATCGATAGAGATCTTCCTTACTTCTGAATATTGAGATCATTTCTTGAGCCTCGACTCTTTTCATTTGATCATTGAGTGATTCCATCTTTGTTCCTCTTCCTATTAATGAATTTCAAATTATAATTTATAGACTTCTGGATACTATTGTTTAAAAACTTACTATTAAATATGGGCATCTTATAGGAGGTCAACCCTGTAAAGATACGTGGAGAAAGTTCGCAGAAGCTGTAACAAACTTCAGAGATGGAGCTCCATTTTTATCAATTTAGTTCCATTAAATTAGTACTAAATTTGTTTAAATTTAATTAGTACCGGTACTAAAATCGTTTAAGTTTAATTGGTACCAATTTAATAGTACCAAAACTTAATTTGTACCTAGATTTAATCCAGTGAGGTTTTAATGGAAAAGTTCCAATCTGGTTCAAAACTTAATTGGTACCAGTACCAACCTGAACTTTATCTGAGTTGTTACCAAAATCAAAATTATTAAGAGTAAATTACGAAAATTATACTTATAACTGAGTATAAATATGAAGTCTTAGAGCTTAGATCAAACCATCATTAATGCTGTTGCAACTCCTATATATTCCAGATATAGCTATAGAGGTTTTAAGAGCTTTATAATAGAAACTTAAATTTGAATTTAAACATGGCGGTCAACTTAAATCGGTAGAGCGGCACTTTTAGGAGCAGGTCAATCAATGCTCAACTTTGGCTCCACTAAAAAGCCTGAAATCATTTATGTTAAGAGAGAGGTAGAGCTAAGAGCTCTTGAATTTGAAGGAGATGTTTTTATCATAGAAGTATTAAACCAGAGGGAGAGTGCAGAGATAGGGGTTTAAACTTAAATTTATTATATTGAGGAGCTAAAAGAACAGCAACCAATCGAAAAGATAAAAACATATTAATGTGAAGACTGCTAGAATCATTTCTCAAACTGAACAAAGCTTGAAGAGACACCTTAAAGAGGTACACTCTGGCAAAGCCAAGATCTATTTCAAGCATGAAAAGGTAGTTGGTAGGTATTAGTGTACGACATGCATGAAATCATATACTCACTCACTAAAGTTAAAAGGCATATGCAAAAGCATCACCTCAGTGAGTTCTTGATTGAAGATTAAGAGACTAAAAAATTAGTGCCAGCTAAAAGAAAATATAATACTCTTGAGTCATAAAGAGAGTAGCAAGAGAGACTCAAGAGACAGAAGCGATATGAATCGATGAACCAGCCAGCAGGTAATACAATTTTAGCATGCTTCTAAGCGAAGGCTATGAAATACCTGCATTAAATGTAGTTGATCTCAGCACTTGTATTGAAAACTACTTGAATATAAACGTGCCTGCAAAAGCAAAGCTCATAATAGTTGATGATTATGCATACAAGGTGTATCCATTCAGTTATCTTATTAAGAACCAACAGTATTAGAACGAGTTCGCTAATGAATACATGGTACTTAGAGAGGCCTAAAGAAAAGACTGCAAGAATTTGCTTAAGCTAAATGGTGTTATTTTAAGTTATGGTTTCATCGCATTAAGGCTAAAGAAATTTGAGATGACTCTGAGAGACTACCTATATCACAATAGATACCCTGATGATTTAAACGATATACTCTCAGATATGATTCAGGGTGTTAAGGACTTGCATGAACTTCGATATGTTCATAGAGATTTGAAGCCTGAAAACGTTATGCTAAATCTCTGCCCTTTAGAAGTAGTGGTTATCGATTTCAATAGAGCTTTAAGATAGGAGATTGTCACTTTAGCACAGGTACTTGGTACTCCAGGTTACTTCCCAATAAGAGAGAAGTGGACTAATGGTTTGTTTAATGGGATGTTTGGGCAGTAGCAGCAATAATATTAGAAAGTGACATAGAATGTATGTCTTACTTTGGTACAAAGCATGAAAAATAATCAATAAGTTTGGCTCAGAAACATATAAAGTAAGAAGATGTCTGCTAAGAAATTAAAAGCATAGTAGAGATGATAATCGTGAGAGCTCCTAACTATCCTCGGTAAACATTAGATGACATACTTGACCCACTTGAGAGAGCAAGGTTCAAAAGATATAATAAAGACAAGCAGATAAAATTTGTATGATTTAAGTAAACTAAAAATCATTAAATATTCATTAAATTAAGATAAAACCTGCATTTTGTCTACTAACCCCAATAAGACCCCAACTATACCCTACTAATCAAAGCACTTATAAACCTCATTAAGGGGTTTTGGGGGTTTTGATTGTAGTATTATCATTTGGAGTAATTTAATACACTTTATGATATGAAAGGCCCAAATCACCCTTTAAAAACTTTATGATGTGATACTTTGAGATACTAATACCTAGCTCATGCTTAATCTATTTTTAAATAGCTGTTGTTGCGATTATTTTCTGATTCTCTTACCATCACCCTTATAATGTTTTTTGCTTTATTTGAAACGATTTTTGCTCGAGTTTGTTATTTGTAAAAGCTAATTTTCTGAGTGATTGCTGGTTTCGTTTTATGCCCCCTTGAACAATTGACTTTTTGACACCTAGAATGCTTGCAATCAATAAAGTCCAGGCATTTTCAACTTTTAAGATCCTAAAGGAATAAAGGTAAGTACAAAAGTAAATCTTGAATCATGAGTTTATCAGTATTAAATATCAAAATCCTGGCAAGGCCAACTTCTTCTAGAAGTTGTTGGCACCCAGAAATTCTTATCAGTTTTATCTAAATTCCTTAAAGAATTACTTTTTTAAATGTCATGGTTCTTATAGAATGCTCTTAAATTAGTAACCTTCTTAAAAAAGTCGCTCTATTTTATCGTTCCTTGTTTTCAACTAAGTTATAACAAACTCAAGTGATTTGCTAATTTATTAAAGCTTATGAAATGGTGATATTCTTTATCGGATATAGCTATCAATCCCATGGCATAGTTACTCTTAGAATTATGACTGTTAAGCTATTGTGTGAAGCCTGGGTGCTAAATTTTATCTTTATGATTTGCGAAATCTTCAAATTGATCCGCCTGATTATTAATTTGGTCGAGAAATTACAGCGTAGTTATGGCAAGGCTTATAATTGCAGACTATCCAATCATTGAAGTTAATCCGGACTCATGCTTCATTGCTTGTACGACAATTTATTTTGGATCAACATAAGCTATCACTCGTATTATTGGCTCATTTGAAATCTTAATAAAGCTAATCCCTGGTCGCTTTTAAAGAATTAGATGAATGAGTCCTAATCATCACTTGATCAGAGGATCTCAGGCTCTAGCAAATTAACTGAGTCATGCAATAAGTTGGTTCATCATTGAGAATCTGCTAATGAGTTTTATATTTAGCTTTATTCAGGTTAATGGATATAATCCGAATCTGATTAATAATCTACTTAGTCTGAATGGTGTTATTGGTTCGCTCTTCTACTTTCATCAAACTCTTCGAAACATTCTTGATGCTAATCAAAGTTTTTCATGAAATATAGAAGAATTTCAAACGCACCAATAAGAATCTACTTAAGAGGATTCCACTAAGCTAATAAGGAATTCCACTGATTATTAGAAGTTTTATAAAAAGGCACCCCTTCTATAAATTGAGAATCATGAACCAATAAATTTATCTATTGCTATCAATCTTATAGTCGAAAATTACAGAAGATTAATGAACTAATAGCCAATCAACTTTTTGAACTTACAAACCAAGCTATAAAGCAAGAAGGATTTATACATTTTCTTATCTCAAGACTGCAAAGCTCACTTGCCAAACTTTAAATCAACCAATTCATATTTCCTAAGTGAGATTCTCAAGGGTAAAAAAAATGTAAGCTTTCTTAAAGATTGAATATAATTATGTTTGCATAGTTCATATCAAGGGACGATGTGAAAGTTTCAGCAATCCCACAACTTGAAGGTCTTGCCTTGCTCGACCTACTAAATCTTGCCCACCAACATGAATAAGTGTTAAGTCACATGCCCGCGCCAAGTGACTGGTAAAAATTAGACCGATAATCAAAATCCCAAAACCCCTTAATGAGGTTTATAAGTGATTTGATTAGTAGGGTATAGTTGGGGTCTTATTGGGGTTAGTAGAGAAATTAGGCGAATTTGCATAATGAGAAATAGAAATAGCGATATTTAGGGTCTATTTATGATGAGAAATATTTAGATTTACTGCTTAAGCTTAGGTATGGTACGAGTATTAATATAGACTAAGTCAAACCAGTACTAAATTATGCAGCTATTGCAAAGCTCTTACACAAGAGTGCCTCAACTGTTAGGTATCACTACATGCTACCTGTTTAGCACTTTAATTCTGGTACTTGAAAACATCCAGTAAGAAAATAAAAGTTCACTCAGACCCATATTGACTACCTCTGTGACTCTAAGACTTTAAAGTATTGGGCACACTTTCCACTAAACTAGCGAGCTGTAATGTTTCATCGCAGGTTTCCTGACATGCATATCTCTCCTTAGACTATAGCAAACATTTATAGAAGAAATGGTATTACTTTCAAGACTGTCAACAGAGTGAAGAGAGTGATTGATTTTACAGTGCCATTTTATAGTAATAATTTAAACTATATATATGATTAAATGCAGAGAGCTATTACTAATAACATCAAGTTCATACACGCTGATGAAGCTGTATTCACCTTCAACACCTTTATAAATAAGTATTGGTATAAGAAGTATAATAATATAGAAGTCTATGATTAAAAGTGAAGGTAGTCACCCATGCAATTTTAGCTGGTATAAATGAAGATTCAGGCTTAGAGAGTTATGCTATTCACCCTCGCTCTATTAAGGAGAGCAGTATATAGAGTTACTACATAAGCTCAGAGAGAAGCATAGTAACCAAGAGATAATCCTGTTTGTTGATAACCTCTCAGTTCATAAGACTAAGGAATCTAAGAAAGCTTATGAAGAGTCAAACATAACTCCTGTATACAACGTTCCTTATAGCACATAATTTAATGGAATAGAATTCTAATGGAGTTAAATCAAGACTCACTACAAAAGCTGCTGCTGTATCATCTTATAAATGACTTGCCCATCGATACATTAGACTCAATTCAAAGCAGCTGTAAGAGAGTGAGCGTAGATAAGACAACAATTTGTGCGAGAGAGGGAAGAATGAATGTTTAAAAATAAGTTTTAGATTTAAACGAATGAATATATTCACATATTAAATTGGCCCATAAAAGGGTTTGGCTTCTCTTTCTTCTCCTATTCTTATGGCTTGCTTGGGCCCATATTTCTTCTCTTAGTGCCAGCTCCTGCATCTATGTTCATTTCATCTGGTTTTTAGACATCTTTATAAAGCCTCTTGCTCACCTCATAAATTGTCTACGACTTTCTTTCTCTGTGAACCTTTGCATGCTCTTTCATAAGATATATACCAGTGCCAGATTTTCCTACAAAGTTATATGTCAAAGCTTACTCGAAAGATAAGGATGCTTCTTAAGTTCCTCTAGCCAAGCTGAGCTTATTAGAATGCCTTGCTTCTTCTAGTCTTCAGGAGAGATAGAATATCGTTTCTTATGAGCTTCTTCAATTATTTCTGAGATACTCCTCTTTTATTGTACAAGAACACCAAAGAAAAAGTTCCTCTCTGGTAGTTTATTAGAGAGTTGTTTCTTGGTAGGAAGGTAAACTACCACTTCTCAACTTACATGGCATCCTCATAAAGATTAGTGACTGAAATCTCAGGGTAGTTGGGAATTTCTATTAGTTTAATCTCTTTATTTTTAAAAGCTTTCTTCTCCTCGCAAAGTATTGCTTTCAAGAATGAAATTTTGGTACCTTCCATCGTTGGGGGGAATAATCCAACTGTTTAATATGTTAATAGTCGTCAAGTTATCTTACCATGTAAAGTTAGATATCGATAGAGATCTTCCTTACTTTTGAATCTTGAGATCATTTCTTGAGCCTCGACTCTCTTCATTTGATCATTGAGTGATTCCATCTTTGTTCCTCTCCTATTAATGAATTTCAAATTATAATTTATAGACTTCTGGATACTATTGTTTAAAAACTTACTATTAAATATGGGCATCTTATAGGAGGTCAACCCTGTAAAGATACGTGGAGAAAGTTCGCAGAAGCTGTAACAAACTTCAGAGATGGAGCTCCATTTTTATCAATTTAGTTCCATTAAATTAGTACTAAATTTGTTTAAATTTAATTAGTACAGGTACTAAATCCGTTTAAGTTTAATTGGTACCAATTTAATAGTACCAAAACTTAATTAGTACCTAGTTTTAATCCAGTGAAGTTTTAATGGAAAAGTTCCAATCCGGTTTAAAACTTAATTGGTACCAGTACCAACCTGAACTTTATCTGAGTTGGTACCATAATCAAAATTATTAAGAGTAAAATTAGGAAAATTATACTTATAAACTGAGTATAAATATGAAGTCTTAGAGCTTAGATCAAACCATCATTAATGCTGTTGCAACTCCTATATAGTCCAGATATAGCTATAGAGGTTTTAAGAGCTTTATAATAGAAATTTAAATTTGAATTTAAACATGGCGGTCAACTTAAATCGTAGAGCGGCTCTTTTAGGAGCAGGTCAATCAATGCTCAACTTTGGCTCCACTAAAAAGCCTGAAATCATTTATGTTGAGAGGCAGGTAGAGCTAAGAGCTCTTGAATTTGAAGCAAAGGTTTTTATCATAGAAGTATTAAACCAGAGGGAGAGCGCAGAGATAGGGGTTTAAACTTAAATTGATTATGTTGAGGAGCTAAAAGAACAGCAACCAATCGAAAAGATAAATACATATTAATGTGAAGACTGCTAGAATCATTTCTCAACTGAACAAAGCTTGAAGAGACACCTTAAAGAGGTACACTCTGGCAAAGCAAATATCTATTTCAAGCATGAAAAGGTAGATGGTAGGTATTAGTGTACGACATGCATGAAATCATATACTCACTCAGCTAAAGTTAAAAGGCATATGCAAAAGCATCACCTCAGTGAGTTCTTGATTGAAGATTAAGAGACTAAAAAACTAGTACCAGCTAAAAGAAAATCTAATACTCTTGAGTCATGAAGAGAGCAGCAAGAGAGTCTCAAGAGACAGAAGCGATATGAATCGATGAACCAGCCAGCAGGTAATACAATTTTAGCATGCTTCTAAGCGAAGGCTATGAATATACCTGCATTAAATGCAGTTGATCTCAGCACTTGTATTGAAAACTACTTGAATATAAACGTGCCTGCAAAAGCAAACCTCATAGTAGTTGATGAGTATACATACAAGGTGTATCCATTCAGTTATCTTATTAACAACCAACAGTATTAGAACGAGTTTGCTAATGAATACATGGTACTTAGAGAGGCCTAAAGAAAAGACTGCAAGAATTTGCTTAAGCTAAATGGTGTTATTTTAAGTTATGGTTTCATCGCATTAAGGCTAAAGAAATTTGAGATGACTCTGAGAGACTACCTATATCGCAATAGATACCCTGATGATTTAAATGATATACTCTCAGATATGATTCAGGGTGTTAAGGAGTTGCATGAACTTCGATATGTTCATAGAGATTTGAAGCCTGAAAACGTTATGCTAAATCTCTGCCCTTTAGAAGTAGTGGTTATCGATTTCAATAGAGCTTTAAGATAGGAGATTGTCACTTTAGCACAGGTACTTGGTACTCAGGTTACTTCCCAATAAGAGAGAAGTGGACTAATGGTTCTGTCTAATGGGATGTTTGGGCAGTAACAGCAATAATATTAGAAAGTGACATGGAATGTATGTCTTACTTTGGTACAAAGCATGAAAAATAATCAATAAGTTTGCTCAGAAACATATAAAGTAAGATGATGTCTGCTAAGAAATTAAAAGCATAGTAGAGATGATAATCGTGAGAGCTCCTAACTATCCTCGGTAAACATTAGATGATATACTTGACCCACTTGAGAGAGCAAGGTTCAAAAGATATAATAAAGACAAGCAGATAAAATTTGTATGATTTAAGTAAACTAAAAATCATTAAATATTCATTAAATTAAGATAAAACCTGCATTTTGTCTACTAACCCCAATAAGACCCCAACTATACCCTACTAATCAAAGCACTTATAAACCTCATTAAGGGGTTTTGGGGGTTTTGATTGTAGTATTATCATTTGGAGTAATTTAATACACTTTATGATATGAAAGGCCCAAATCACCCTTTAAAAACTTTATGATGTGATACTTTGAGATACTAATACCTAGCTCATGCTTAATCTATTTTTAAATAGCTGTTGTTGCGATTATGTTTTCTGATTCTCTTACCATCACCCTTATAATGTTTTTTGCTTTATTTGAAACGATTTTTGCTCGAGTTTGTTATTTGTAAAAGCTAATTTTCTGAGTGATTGCTGGTTTCGTTTTATGCCCCCTTGAACAATTGACTTTTTGACACCTAGAATGCTTGCAATCAATAAAGTCCAGGCATTTTCAACTTTTAAGATCCTAAAGGAATAAAGGTAAGTACAAAAGTAAATCTTGAATCATGAGTTTATCAGTATTAAATATCAAAATCCTGGCAAGGCCAACTTCTTCTAGAAGTTGTTGGCACCCAGAAATTCTTATCAGTTTTATCTAAATTCCTTAAAGAACTTACCTTTT
>ARYC01014759.1:0-11028 GCA_000711775.1 Oxytricha trifallax
GGAAGTTTTGATAATTAAAAAAGTTTAATGATTGAGCTAGATTTACATTTAGTAAATTTAAAATTCTCAAAAATACAGCAATCTTTCAATTAGTGTTAGGTCAACTCCTGTTGTTATTATACCATAATGCTTTAAAAGCTTTAAATGCTTAAAGGCTAGTTTTATTTTGATTTTTATCAAATTATCAAAATCTAAAATTTTGGGCAATTCCTCTAAATTATTTTTGTTTTAGTAATCTTATAAATCGTTGAATAGTGGATCGATCAACTAAAAACTGTGGGTTTGACTTTATCTCTATAAGTTAATAGAGGAGATTAGTTTGTTTTACTTTGTAGTATAGTCGATTGAGTAGACCTCTCATGTTTCTCATAATAGAAAAGCTAAAAGTCAAACACTCTTAGCCAAAGAAATTTTCAAAAAACTCCTTTAAAAACACTTTTACTCTGTAATGGAGGGTATCCAACCATAGGCTGCGGCTGGACCCTAATGCTCCCGAGTAGAAGGAGCATGTTAAAATGATGGGGAGTATAAAATATAGGGAGGAGTCTAAATTTAGGGCCCAGAAATTGAGGAGGCAAAAGTTTGGTTTTAACCCCAAATTTGCGAAATTTTTAATTTGATAATGAATTATTATGAAATTCGCTGGCTTAAATAGGGCATTTTTGGAACCATACAACCTGGAGTCATACAGCCGGAGCCATGCAACCTGGATCCATACAACTTTAGGTTGATTCTTGCAAAGTAGTTTGAATAAGCAGCTTTAGTACTTCTAATTGAACCCTATACATACTTATCGAATTTTTATACACTGGTACATGAATTTTTGAGATATCTTCAGGATATCTTCCTGGAACCGTACAACCTGAGGGGTGGAACCATACAACCTTAGGTATCTTCAGAATATCTTCATCTGGAACCATACAACCTTAGAGTGGAGTCATACAACCTAGCATCTTAAAATCAACTTTATCACCCACAATCGAGCTCTAATACTAAAATTCGCTGTTACTATGATATATTACATGATTTGTGGTGGTATGGAGGTATAGGGATGAGAGGGGTATCAAAATAAAATTTTGATTTCAGAGTGATTTTTTCAATTCATAACCATAGTATCACTAAGAATTTAGGCCTATTCTCAAACTTAAGAGCAACACACTTGAATTACCCAACTCTTGCCTAACCATGCCAAAACCATCCAAATCATCATTAATCATCTCAGAGGCATCGAAAACATCATTAGAGCTTAAGTCAGAGGCCTTAGGCAAAAACGATGTTTGAAGTCAGAGACCATACTTTGGGGTTTAAAGCTGTTGTAAACTGTCATATAAATATAAGAAATTCTCATACTCTGCTATAATCTACTATCACCAATAAACTAGATACTGCCTAATATATCGATTTCTATGTAAACAGTGTCTGTTATATACGATTTAAACTTAGTAAGCCTGATCAATCAAAATGTAAGCAGAGTATTGAGAGGTTTAATAAAAAATTAAAAAAACTTGAATTTTGGAGATATCTTCGGGATATCTTCCTGGAACCATACAACCTAAGGGGTGGAGCCATACAACCTTAAAACCCAAAATTTGATAAAACCCCATAATAATGCATATTTATGTCTGGTATAAGTATATATGAATATTGCAATCGATTGCTGCATTATCTTGTCTAGAATGAAGATTGAACTTTATTATAGAGTATAATGCAATAAATTAGGTTGTGAATGTATTAGGGAAGGGATTATTAATAGTTTGCGAATTAGTCATTGACAGTTATTTAAGAACTCGATTTCATTCTCAAGGTACATGATATGTTTCGGGTAATCATCTTCGATCATGCCTAGTAGTTCATTAGCAACACACTTTATGTCGATTTTGCCAGACCAGAGTCTCTGCACTTAGCCATAGCCTCTGAAGTGATTTCCTTACTATGGCGCTGCCTTCTCCTCATTCGAAAGAAAATCGTCATTCGCTACCTTTTTAATCAAATTTTGCTAACCTGGCTTTAGGACTAAGTAGAGTATGAAAGCAACTGGTCTGTTCAAGTATTCATTAGACTGACGAATAGATTTGTCATCTCTTGCAGCTTTCTGTATTTCATTAGAAACTATGCTAAAACCACTCCAAGGTTTGAAGAGTCTATCTTATTTGAAAGCGAAATCTAGCCCAGCTATTAGTACTCTTAAGTTTGTAGAAGTCGTGCCAACTAGATAACGCACGATACTTTGATGATGAGCGAATATTCCACGCTTAGTCAGTTCAAGATTCGCAATGCATACTCCTAAAGCTATCCTTAGTCTATAAACTTGCTTGAGTTTTGGTACACGCATTAGGAATTGCCAAGTGGGTAGCACCTCTGATTGATCTTAAAGTTCTAGATGAATAAGTTCTCATCATTATCAAAAAAGAGATTCTGGCATGGTAGAATGAATTTGGAATCTCTATGCTCTTTTAACAGATTGAACTCATGATTTGCTCTATACTTAGCGTGCTTTCCCAAGTATAACTTCAACCAGCTAAATTCAAAATCGTTTTGCAAATCATTCATTAAAAAGGTTGCCTCTTTGGTTGTTTGCACATACATAATCTAAATTTGAACAAAGCCCAAGAAATCCAAGTATTTTGCAAAGGTTATTACGCAATCTTCTTCGTCGTCCTGTGTTGAAAAAATACCATGTTTCAAGAGTTTCATCATTTGATTATAATACTAAGAGTATGTGGCAGTGGTATTTGCTAATTAATCCTTGCGTTGAACCCCGAAATAACTTAGGTTGGAAAAAAAAAAAAAAAAAAAAAAAAAAGAAAAGGGATAAAAAAAAAAATAAAATGCAAAGTTTGGCTTTTTAGATTTTAGAATAATTGCATAATCGATCCAGACTCGAATTTAATGGTAAGCCGACAGTGCTTTCTGGTCCTGATTCGTTTTTATTTCTGGGTAGTACCTTTTATGGTGTTATAACACAATCAACTTCAGAATGAATGCCAAAGTCGACTTCATCTTCATCTTCGCTGGTGCTATTTGATTCTGTTTAGGAAGCCATTTATTTACTTTCCCTATTAATTTCCGAACTCATACTCGCTTCTTCTGAGTCGATTGAGTCTTAAGCTATTGATCGTTTCGGTATTCCTGTAGAGATGAAATCATTTTAATCATTGCTTTCCTCGCTCTAATCCATCTCATCTGTAAACTTCTTCAACTTTCTCTAAGCCTATAACTTGTGACTTTTCGCTTTTTAGATAGGTTATTACCTACCTAAAGTATTTAGTTAATTACTATTTCTTATATAATTAGGAGCTACCCTATCAAATAACTTACCTTTCTATTATTTCTATTACTTTGTTTTAGTTTATCTTAATCGTTTGTTTTCTATTTCTAGATCTTCACACCTGGCATGTAAGGTAGCAATGCTATCGCGAAGTTTTTAAATGTATGCCTTGCGCTTGATCCTAGACTTTTGAATTGCTTTTTACTTCATGTAAATCCAGAGCTTGGGTTTGATCTTACTTCTGCTAATTTCAAACTTTGATTATGCTTTGACTTGGTGGACGAAACAATTTTCTTTGATTTAGAGGGCTCTCCAGTACCAATACCATCTTTGAGGAAGCTTTTGTATTTGCTCAAGTCAACTTCACCTCTGAGCTTGTATAATTGAGAATCAACATCAACACACTCTACATCTTCTTCAAGTACGTAATCAACAAAAATCTTGGATTCCTTATCTTAGCGCTTGCCATTAATTCATTTGAGTTGTTGGTAGCGCTCACTATGAAAGTTCTGGATGTGTCTCGCATAGTTGCTCCAGGTAATTCTCTTCGGATTGATGGAGCTGCAGTGGAGGGCAGTAGCAGTAGAATTTCTTAAATGGAGCGCATTAAACACCATTGGAATGATAGGTAGAGCAAGTATCATCAGTAACCTCAGATTAATGCATGAATTGATAGGCAGCGATAGCATTGCAAGACAAACTCCTCAGATATGTGAACTACTCTTCGTCACCGCCATTTAAACTAATATCTGTTAATTTTTAATATATAATATACTAATTAATCTCAAAGTGTGATTTATACAATTTCGATTAATTTAAAAATAATAACTTAACAGGCAGAGCTTATAATGGTAGAATAATCTAAAAATTAACACTTTTAACATCGATAAGCATGCCTCCCTATTATTGGATGTATAATCTGAGAATCCTTATGATTATGCTGAATTTAATTATAAAAATAATTTTCAACTAATTTTGATGGATGAATATGATTCTACAATATGTTTTTATTTAAAGCAACTGCCAACATACAACACTGGATCTTGCAGCCTGCTTTAAATAAAAACATATAATAGAACCATATTCATCCATCAAAATTAGTTGAAAACCATTTATATAATGAAATTCAGCATAATCATAAGGATTCTCAGATTATACATCCAATAATAGGGAGGCATGCTTATCGATATTAAAAGTGATAAATTTTAGATTATTCTACCATTATAAGCCTCTGCCTGTTAAGTTATTATTTTAAAATCAATCGAAATCATATAAATCACACTTTGAGATTAATTAGTATATTATATATTAAAAATTAACAGATACTAGTTTAAATGGCGGTGACGAACAGTAGTTCACATATCTGAGGAGTTTGTCTAGCAATGCTATCGCTGCCTATCAATTCATGCACTAATCTGAGATCACTGATGATACTTGCTCTACCTATCATTCCAATGGTCTTGAATGCGCTCCAACTAAGAAAGTCTACTGCTACTGCCTCCACTGCAGCCCCATCAATCCGAAGAGAATTACCTGGAGCAACTATGCGAGACACATCCAGAACTTTCATAGTGAGCGCTACCAACAACTCAAATCAATCAATGGCAAGCGCTAAGATAAGGAATCCAAGATTTTTGTTGATTACGTACTTGAAGAAGATGTAGAGTGTGTTGATGTAGATTCTCATTATACAAGCTCAGAGGTGAAGTTGACTTGAGCAAATACAAAAGCTTCCTCAAAGATGGTATTGGTACTGGAGAGCCCTCTAAATCAAAGAAAATTGTTTCGTCCACCAAGTCAAAGCATAATCAAAGTTTGAAATTAGCAGAAGTAAGATCAAACCCAAGCTCTGGATTCACATGAAGTAAAAAGCAATTCAAAAGTCTAGGATCAAGCGCAAGGCATACATTTAAAAACTCGCGATAGCATTGCCACCTTACATGCAAGATGTGAAAATCTAGAAATAGAAAACAAACGATTAAGATAAACTAAAACAAAGTAATAGAAATAATAGAAAGGTAAGTTATTTGATAGGGTAGCTCCTAATTATATAAGAAATAGTAATTAACTAAATACTTTAGGTAGGTAATAACCTATCTAAAAAGCGAAAAGTCACAAGTTAAAGGCTTAGAGAAAGTTGAAGAAGTTTACAGATGAGATGGATTAGAGCGAGGAAAGCAATGATTAAAATGATTTCATCTCTACAGGAATACCGAAACGATCAATAGCTTAAGACTCAATCGACTCAGAAGAAGCGAGTATGAGTTCAGAAATTAATAGGGAAAGTAAATAAATGGCTTCCTAAACAGAATCAAATAGCACCAGCGAAGATGAAATGAAGTCGACTTTGCATTCATTCTGAAGTTCATTGTGTTATAACACCATAAAAGGTACTACCCAGAAATAAAAACGATCAGGACCAGAAAGCACTGTCGCTTACATTAATTCGGAAGTCTGATCGATAATGCAATTATTCTAAATCTAAAACCAACTTTGCTTCCAACCTAAGTTATTTCGGGGTTCAACGCAAGGATTAATTAGCAAATACCACTGCCACATACTCTTAGTATTATAATCAAATGATGAAACTCTTGAAACATGGTATTTTTTCAACACAGGACGACGAAGAAGATTGCGTAAAAACCTTTGCAAAATACTTGGATTTCTTGGGCTTTGTTCAAATTTAGATTATGTATGTGCAAACAACCAAAGAGGCAACCTTTTTAATGAATGATTTGCAAAACGATTTTGAATTCAGCTGGTTGAAGTTATACTTGGGAAAGCACGCTAAGTATAGAGCAAATCATGAGTTCAATCTGTTAAAAGAGCATAGAGATTCCAAATTCATTCTACCATGCCAGAATCTCTTTTTTGATAATGATGAGAACTTATTCATCTAGAACTTTAAGATCAATCAGAGGTGCTACCCACTTGGCAAATTCCTAATGCGTGTACCAAAACTCAAGCAAGTTTATAGACTAAGGATAGCTTTAGGAGTATGCATTGCGAATCTTGAACTGACTAAGCGTGGAATATTCGCTCATCATCAAAGTATCGTGCGTTATCTAGTTGGCACGACTTCTACAAACTTAAGAGTACTAATAGCTGGGCTAGATTTCGCTTTCAAATAAGATAGACTCTTCAAACCTTGGAGTGGTTTTAGCATAGTTTCTAATGAAATACAGAAAGCTGCAAGAGATGACAAATCTATTCGTCAGTCTAATGAATACTTGAACAGACCAGTTGCTTTCATACTCTACTTAGTCCTAAAGCCAGGTTAGCAAAATTTGATTAAAAAGGTAGCGAATGACGATTTTCTTTCGAATGAGGAGAAGGCAGCGCCATAGTAAGGAAATCACTTCAAAGGCTATGGCTAAGTGCAGAGACTCTGGTCTGGCAAAATCGACATAAAGTGTGTTGCTAATGAACTACTAGGCATGATCGAAGATGATTACCCGAAACATATCATGTACCTTGAGAATGAAATCGAGTTCTTAAATAACTATCAATACTAATTCGCAAACTATTAATAATCCCTTCCCTAATACTTTCACAACCTAATTTATTGCATTATACTCTATAATATAATTCAATCTTGATTCTAGACAAGATAATGCAGCAATCGATTGCAATATTAATATATACTTATACCAGACATAAATATGCATTATTATGGGGTTTTATCAAATTTTGGGTTTTAAGGTTGTATGGCTCCACCCCTTAGGTTGTATGGTTCCAGGAAGATATCCCGAAGATATCTCCAAAATTCAAGTTTTTTAAATTTTTGATTAAACCTCTCAATACTCTGCTTACATTTTGATTGATCAGGCTTACTAAGTTTAAATCGTATATAACAGACACTGTTTACATAGAAATCGATATATTAGGCAGTATCTAGTTTATGGGTGATAGTAGATTATAGCAGAGTATGAGAATTTCTTATATTTATATGACAGTTTACAACAGCTTTAAACCCCAAAGTATGGTCTCTGACTTCAAACATCGATTTTTGCCTAAGGCCTCTGACTTAAGCTCTAATAATGCTTTCGATGCCTCTGAGATGTTTAATGATGATTTGGATGATTTTGGCATGGTTAGGCAAGAGTTGGGTAAGTCAAATGTGTTGCTCTTAAGTTTGAGAATAGGCCTAAATTCTTAGTGATACTATGGTTATGAATTGAAAAATCACTCTGAAATCAAAATTTTATTTTGATACCCCTCTCATCCCTATACCTCCATACCACCAAAAATCATGTAATATAGCATAGTAACAGCGAATTTAAGTATTAGAGCTCGATTGTGGGTGATAAAGATGAATATAAGATGCTAAGTTGTATGACTCCACTCTAAGGTTGTATGGTTCCAGATGAAGATATCCTGAAGATACCTCAAGGTTGTATGGTTCCACCCCTCAGGTTGTATGGTTCCAGGAAGATATCCTGAAGATATCTATAAAATTCATGTACCAGTGTATACAAAAATCGCTAAGTATGTATAGGGTTCAATTAGAAGTACTAAAGCTGCTTATTCAAACTACTATGCAAGAATCAACCTAAAGTTGTATGGATCCAGGTTGCATTGCTCCGGCTGTATGACTCCAGGTTGTATGGTTCCAAAAATGCCCTATTTAAGCCAGCGAATTTCATAATAATTCATTATCAAATTATAAATTTCGCAAATTTGGGGCTAAAACCAAACTTTTGCCTCCTCAATTTCTGTGCCCTAACTTTAGACTCCTCGCTATATTTTATACTCCCCATCATTTTAACATGCTCCTTCTACTCGGGAGCATTAGGGTCCAGCCGCAGCCTATGGTTGGATACCCTCCATTACAGAGTAAAAGTGTTTTTAAAGGAGTTTTTTGAAAATTTCTTTGGCTAAGAGTGTTTGACTTTTAGCTTTTCTATTATGAGAAACATGAGAGGTCTACTCAATCGACTATACTACAAAGTAAAACAAACTAATCTCCTCTATTAACTTATAGAGATAAAGTCAAACCCACAGTTTTTAGTTGATCGATCCACTATTCAACGATTTATAAGATTACTAAAACAAAAATAATTTAGAGGAATTGCCCAAAATTTTAGATTTTGATAATTTGATAAAAATCAAAATAAAACTAGCCTTTAAGCATTTAAAGCTTTTAAAGCATTATGGTATAATAACAACAGGAGTTGACCTAACACTAATTGAAAGATTGCTGTATTTTTGAGAATTTTAAATTTACTAAATGTAAATCTAGCTCAATCATTAAACTTTTTTAATTATCAAAACTTCCCTAAAGTTAGAACCGAATATTCAAATTAGTGGCAAACCCTACTTAAGCGAGCAGTTTATAATTAAATTTATGAATGTTCTCCAGTTGATTAAATAGACATAGTCTTAAATCAACAGATAACTAGGCAGCGATTCAAGAGAATATTGGAATCCTAGAATCAAGCCGCGATCCTTCCCTTGGTGGGGGTATTAAGACACCATTGGAGGCGGTAGTCCTCCTCAATCGATAATTGATGTTATTCGTAATACAATTAGACATTGAGTACAGAGGACTACTGAGGAGAAACAAACATCAATACCACATTTTTAAATCATTTTTATAGGAGTTGAAAGGCAGAATCACATCAGCAGAAATCACACAGAGAATCAGAAATTAAAGTAAGATTATCAAGCAACTATTATTTTAATTAATCTTCCTTTTAATAAAATTATAGGCAACTTCTAATTAAATGCGCATCAACAGAGAGCTCTAGAGATCAAATGATAATCAAACCAAGCTATTATCCATTTTACAGTTACAGGAGACATCGCTAAAAATAAATCAAATTATTAGGGTCCTTAGGTATTAATCTGCGATCGCTGAGTTAGGTTTTAGTTTATAGTTGTTTGATTTATTTCTATGAAAATTACTTGAATTTATTATTGGCTGACTTTAGGTTGATGTTTTGTTTTATAGGACTTATGATCCTCAAATTGAAAATAAACTTTTGAATTCAATAAAAATGATTAATGATCAAGATCTTAGGTTTTAGGGCTTTGTTTGAATTATTAACTTTATAAGAAATTAATAATGATTTAAGCTCAGAGAGGTTTTATGGAAAGTAAAGCATTGCTTTAAATAGTAATAATCTTAAAGTTATTATAAATCACTCTTTTAGTGTAATTGACTATAAGGTCAATTTAGGCATTTAGTTTTAGTTTAGTTAAACTTAAATTAGCGATTAGGGAATTATAAGTATAATGATTTGGGTTACTTAATAAAGTATATAGCTTATTGATGGTGTAAATATACCTATCGCAGTTTAAACAATTACTCTAAATTCTTATTCACTCAATAGTTTAATTCATACAAAAAAACTGACTGCTCCAACAAACTCTTAGGGCTCTGGCATTTCATGCGATGTCAACTGCTTCCTCATTTCTTCATCATAATTATCCACAGTCTTTCTGTATTCTCCTGATTTAGCTATAAATTTATAAAATTGCGCATAAGCGATAGCTTGAATAGTATAATAGTATTGCTTACTCTACCTGTATAAAACTGTCGTTATCAAAGCTGAAGAACCAACCGTCTGAAGGATCGTCAAGATCAAGATGAATATACTATTAGTGCATGTGTGGATCCTCCTTCTTGAATGGGTATATCCATACGTTATGATAGCCACACCACTTATAGGTTACCACCACAATTGGTTCACTCGGAGCAACCTCCAGAAGTACAACATTTGAAAATCCACTTTGAGGATCCACCTGGAACTTGAAAGTTCGCTTGAAGCGTTCATCGATCACCTATACTTGAGGAATGATTAACTTTGATGAGTTGCTCACCTTGTAAATCTCCACGACGTATCCACCAGGTGCATGAGCAGAGTGCTGAAGGTGAAGCAGTGCTGCTTCGTAAGTTTGATTGACTTCATTCTTAAGTTTTATTATAGAATTATATGATTATTACTTAATAATAAATATAAAGAACTTATTTAAGTATTAAAGAATATATATTTTACTGATAAGACTACGCTTCATTAATACTTGAAGCTCAAACTATACTACTCTTAGTTGTGAACAGGCGCTGAGTTGATCAACCAAGCTCTTAAGCTTAAGCAGGCCTATACCTAAAGTTAATGACTTCTATCACAAATCGGATAAGTTTTTAGTTGTCTCCCTTGTACAGGCCCTCAATCTGAATTGTTCTGATGGTGTGAAAGACAAGTTGGATGCCGAACACGATTCTGTACTGCTCCAGCGATTCATCCACGATTTGAAGGACTAGAGTGCCAGTCAGATTCTACCCTGTTTAGTCTGTTATGAATGAGTGCTGCATTAAAAAGGCCAGATAAATACAATTATTATCATTAATTTAAATTAATCGACTTAAGAATAGCTCAATCACTTATTATAAATTGAGCATTGCATATATTAATAATAATAGTGTAAGAATTAAAGCAAATGTAATTTTCTTATTGAAAAAATAGAATAACTTGTCAAACAGTAAACACTTAAGTTTTTGGAAAATATACTTGAGAAATATTATAAATGAAAGAGCAGCAACGAACTTCACTACTGGAGACCAAAATCATCTAGACCATCCTTGTCTCCATCTTTCTTGACGATGTCTGAGGAATTTCCTGGCAAAGCCTGATTGTCCTAATCTTGAGGCAATCCTACACCCTGGTCTATGTTGCTGTTGTTTGGTCCTGGTTGATTTCTTAGTTGCTCTTGCTGCTGCACTTACTGTTACTCTTGCTGCTACACTTGCTGTTGCT
>ARYC01014761.1:0-12265 GCA_000711775.1 Oxytricha trifallax
GTCAAAAAGAATGATTTTAATTTAAATTAAAACTGCCAAAAATTAATTAAATTAAATTTAAATTAAAAATTTCGGTCTTCAATAACAGGCTCTGAATCGCACGGGAAGGGCTTCAAATCGCAACTATTTTTATTTGCCAAAATCTCTAAAATTTATTGCAATTTTTAGGAAATTTAGGGAATCTCGAAATTGAACATTTGCCAACACCAAGCTTTATCCTTGCTTCCCAGGGTCGTGAATACATAGGAAAGATGCAGAATTTATTAGTTAGCAGGAAAAACATAAAATAAAAATTGATAAAAGAACCCTTGACCCTTTAACAGTTGACTTTATGAAATTGGTCGAAGATATTTTTGAACAAATTTACTCTTTTCTACACTTTGCTTATTTTAGGCAATTATTATTTTTAAAAATCTGAGAAAATATAACTAATATGTAGTCTTTAATTCTCTACAAGATGAGTTATTTTCTAGGTCACTTGGATATTGTTGAAGTATGAGTTTTTGAAATTATAGAAATTTAAAAGTCAAAAAGACTATTTTAAATTAAAATTAAACTCTACCAAAAATTAATTAAATTAAATTTAAAATAAAAATTTCAGTCTTCAATAACAGGCTCTGAATCGCACGGGAAGGGCTTCAAATCGCAACTATTTTTATTTGCCAAAATCTCTAAAATTTATTGCAATTTTTATGAAATTTAGGGAATCTCGAAATTGAACATTTGCCAACACCAAGCTTCATCCTTGCTTCCCAGGGTCGTGAATACATAGGAAAGATGCAAAATTTATTAATTAGCAGGAAATACATAAAATAAAAATTTATAAAAGAATCCTTGACCCTTTAACAGTTGACTTTATGAAATTGGTCGAAGAGATTTTTGAACAAATTTACTCTTTTCTATAAATTCTATTTTTCTTTGCCTATTTTAGGCAATGATTATTTTTAAAAATCTGATAAAATATAACAAATATGTAGTCTTTAATTCTCTACAAGATGAATTATTTTCGAGGTCACTTGGATATTGTTGAAGTATGAGTTTTTGAAACTATAGAAATTAAAAACTCCAAAAGATTAATTTAATTAAATTTAAAACTGCCAAAAATTAATTAAATTAAATTTTAAATAAAAATTTCCCTCTTCAATAAGAGGCTCTGAATCGTACGGGAAGGGCTTCAAATCGCAACTATTTTTATTTGCCAAAATCTCTAAAATTTATTGCAATTTTTAGGAAATTTAGGGAATCTCGAAATTGAACATTTGCCAACACCAAGCTTTATCCTTGCTTCCCAGGGTCGTGAATACATAGGAAAGATGCAGAATTTATTAGTTAGCAGGAAAAACATAAAATAAAAATTGATAAAAGAACCCTTGACCTTTAACAGTTGACTTTATGAAATTGGTCGAAGATATTTTTGAACAAATTTACTCTTTTCTACACTTTGCTTATTTTAGGCAATTATTATTTTTAAAAATCTGAGAAAATATAACTAATATGTAGTCTTTAATTCTCTACAAGATGAGTTATTTTCGAGGTCACTTGGATATTTTTGGAGTATGAGTTTTTGAAACTATAGAAATTAAAAAACTCCAAAAGATTAATTTAATTAAATTTAAAACTGCCAAAAATTAATTAAATTAAATTTAAAATAAAAATTTCGGTCTTCAATAACAGGCTCTGAATCGCACGGGAAGGCCTTCAAATCGCAACTATTTTTATTTGCAAAATTTGCTAAAATTTATTGCGATTTTTGGGAAATTTTGGGAATCTCGAAATCGAACATTTGCCAACACCAAGCTTCATCATTGCTTCCCAGGGTCGTGAATACATAGGAAAGATGCAGAATTTATTAATTAGCAGGGAAAACAAAAAATAAAAATTTATAAAAGAACCCTTGACCCTTTAACAGTTGACTTTATGAAATTGGTCGAAGAGATTTTTGAACAAATTTACTCTTTTCTACACTTTTGCCTATTTTAGGCAATGATTATTTTTAAAAATCTGATAAAATATAACAAATATGTAGTCTTTAATTCTCTACAAGATGAATTATTTTCGAGGTCACTTGGATATTGTTGAAGTATGAGTTTTTGAAACTATAGAAATTAAAAACTCCAAAAGATTAATTTAATTAAATTTAAAACTGCCAAAAATTAATTAAATTAAATTTAAATAAAAATTTCCCTCTTCAATAAGAGGCTCTGAATCGTACGGGAAGGGCTTCAAATCGCAACTATTTTTATTTGCCAAAATCTCTAAAATTTATTGCAATTTTTAGGAAATTTAGGGAATCTCGAAATTGAACATTTGCCAACACCAAGCTTTATCCTTGCTTCCCAGGGTCGTGAATACATAGGAAAGATGCAGAATTTATTAGTTAGCAGGAAAAACATAAAATAAAAATTGATAAAAGAACCCTTGACCTTTAACAGTTGACTTTATGAAATTGGTCGAAGATATTTTTGAACAAATTTACTCTTTTCTTCACTTTGCCTATTTTAGGCAATGATTATTTTTAAAAATCTGATAAAATATAACAAATATGTAGTCTTTAATTCTCTACAAGATGAATTATTTTCGAGGTCACTTGGATATTGTTGAAGTATGAGTTTTTGAAACTATAGAAATTAAAAACTCCAAAAGATTAATTTAATTAAATTTAAAACTGCCAAAAATTAATTAAATTAAATTTAAAATAAAAATTTCGGTCTTCAATAACAGGCTCTTAATCGCACGGGAAGGGTTTCAAATCGCAACTATTTTGATTTGCCAAAATCTCTAAAATTTATTGCAATTTTTGGAATTTTATGGAATCTCGAAATCGAACATTTGCCAACACCAAGCTTCATCCTTGCTTCCCAGGGTCGTGAATAGACAGGAAAGATGCAGAATTTTATTAGTTAGCAGGAAGAACATAAAATAAAAATTTATAAAGTAAGCCTTCACCCTTTAACAGTTACTTTATGAAATTGGTCGAAGATATTTTTGAACAAATTTACTCTTTTCTTCACTTTGCCTATTTTAGGCAATGATTATTTTTAAAAATCTGATAAAATATAACAAATATGTAGTCTTTAATTCTCTACAAGATGAATTATTTTCGAGGTCACTTGGATATTGTTGAAGTATGAGTTTTTGAAACTATAGAAATTAAAAACTCCAAAAGATTAATTTAATTAAATTTAAAACTGCCAAAAATTAATTAAATTAAATTTAAAATAAAAATTTCGGTCTTCAATAACAGGCTCTGAATCGCACGGGAAGGCCTTCAAATCGCAACTATTTTTATTTGCAAAATTTGCTAAAATTTATTGCGATTTTTGGGAAATTTTGGGAATCTCGAAATCGAACATTTGCCAACACCAAGCTTCATCATTGCTTCCCAGGGTCGTGAATACATAGGAAAGATGCAGAATTTATTAATTAGCAGGGAAAACAAAAAATAAAAATTTATAAAAGAACCCTTGACCCTTTAACAGTTGACTTTATGAAATTGGTCGAAACATTTTTAAACAAATTTACTCTTTTCTACACTTTGCTTATTTTAGGCAATGATTATTTTTTAAAATCTGAGAAAATATAACTAATATGTAGTCTTTAATTCTCTACAAGATGAGTTATTTTCGAGGTCACTTGGATATTGTTGAAGTATGAGTTTTTGAAATTATAGAAATTAAAAGTCAAAAAGATTAATTAAAATTAAAATTAAAACTGCCAAAAATTAATTAAATTAAATTTAAAATAAAAATTTCGGTCTTCAATAACAGGCTCTGAATCGCACGGGAAGGGTTTCAAATCGCAACTATTTTTATTTGCCAAAATCTCTAAAATTTATTGCAATTTTTAGGAAATTTAGGGAATCTCGAAATTGAACATTTGCCAACACCAAGCTTTATCCTTGCTTCCCAGGGTCGTGAATACATAGGAAAGATGCAGAATTTATTAGTTAGCAGGAAAAACATAATACAAAAATTTATAAAGTAAGCCTTCACCCTTTAACAGTTGACTTTATGAAATTGGTCGAAGGCATTTTTGAACAAATTTACTCTTTTCTACACTTTGCCTATTTTAGGCAATGATTATATTTTAAAATCTGAGAAAATATAACTAATATGTAGTCTTTAATTCTCTACAAGATGAGTTATTTTCGAGGTCCCTTGGATTTGTTGAAGTATGAGTTTTTGAAATTATAGAAATTAAAAGTCAAAAAGATTAATTAAAATTAAAATTAAAACTGCCAAAAATTAATTAAATTAAATTTAAAATAAAAATTTCGGTCTTCAATAACAGGCTCTGAATCGCACGGGAAGGGTTTCAAATCGCAACTATTTTTATTTGCCAAAATCTCTAAAATTTATTGCAATTTTTAGGAAATTTAGGGAATCTCGAAATTGAACATTTGCCAACACCAAGCTTTATCCTTGCTTCCCAGGGTCGTGAATACATAGGAAAGATGCAGAATTTATTAGTTAGCAGGAAAAACATAAAATAAAAATTGATAAAAGAACCCTTGACCCTTTGACAGTTGACTTTATGAAATTGATCTTTGACATTTTTAAACAAATTTACTCTTTTCTACACTTTGCTTATTTTAGGCAATGATTATTTTTTAAAATCTGAGAAAATATAACTAATATGTAGTCTTTAATTCTCTACAAGATGAGTTATTTTCGAGGTCACTTGGATATTGTTGAAGTATAAGTTTTTGAAATTATAGAAATTAAAAGTCAAAAAGAATGATTTTAATTTAAATTAAAACTGCCAAAAATTAATTAAATTAAATTTAAATTAAAAATTTCGGTCTTCAATAACAGGCTCTGAATCGCACGGGAAGGGCTTCAAATCGCAACTATTTTTATTTGCCAAAATCTTTAAAATTTATTGCAATTTTTAGGAAATTTAGGGAATCTCGAAATTGAACATTTGCCAACACCAAGCTTTATCCTTGCTTCCCAGGGTCGTGAATACATAGGAAAGATGCAGAATTTATTAGTTAGCAGGAAAAACATAATACAAAAATTTATAAAGTAAGCCTTCACCCTTTAACAGTTGACTTTATGAAATTGGTCGAAGGCATTTTTGAACAAATTTACTCTTTTCTACACTTTGCCTATTTTAGGCAATGATTATATTTTAAAATCTGAGAAAATATAACTAATATGTAGTCTTTAATTCTCTACAAGATGAGTTATTTTCTAGGTCACTTGGATATTGTTGAAGTATGAGTTTTTGAAATTATAGAAATTTAAAAGTCAAAAAGACTATTTTAAATTAAAATTAAACTCTACCAAAAATTAATTAAATTAAATTTAAAATAAAAATTTCAGTCTTCAATAACAGGCTCTGAATCGCACGGGAAGGGCTTCAAATCGCAACTATTTTTATTTGCCAAAATCTCTAAAATTTATTGCAATTTTTATGAAATTTAGGGAATCTCGAAATTGAACATTTGCCAACACCAAGCTTCATCCTTGCTTCCCAGGGTCGTGAATACATAGGAAAGATGCAAAATTTATTAGTTAGCAGGAAAAACATAAAATAAAAATTGATAAAAGAACCCTTGACCCTTTGACAGTTGACTTTATGAAATTGATCTTTGACATTTTTAAACAAATTTACTCTTTTCTACACTTTGCTTATTTTAGGCAATGATTATTTTTTAAAATCTGAGAAAATATAACTAATATGTAGTCTTTAATTCTCTACAAGATGAATTATTTTCTAGGTCACTTGGATATTGTTGAAGTATGAGTTTTTGAAATTATAGAAATTTAAAAGTCAAAAAGACTATTTTAAATTAAAATTAAACTCTACCAAAAATTAATTAAATTAAATTTAAAATAAAAATTTCAGTCTTCAATAACAGGCTCTGAATCGCACGGGAAGGGCTTCAAATCGCAACTATTTTTATTTGCCAAAATCTCTAAAATTTATTGCAATTTTTATGAAATTTAGGGAATCTCGAAATTGAACATTTGCCAACACCAAGCTTCATCCTTGCTTCCCAGGGTCGTGAATACATAGGAAAGATGCAAAATTTATTAGTTAGCAGGAAAAACATAAAATAAAAATTGATAAAAGAACCCTTGACCCTTTGACAGTTGACTTTATGAAATTGATCTTTGACATTTTTAAACAAATTTACTCTTTTCTACACTTTGCCTATTTTAGGCAATGATTATTTTTAAAAATCTGAGAAAATATAACAAATATGTAGTCTTTAATTCTCTACAAGATGAATTATTTTCGAGGTCACTTGGATATTGTTGAAGTATGAGTTTTTGAAACTATAGAAATTAAAAACTCCAAAAGATTAATTTAATTAAATTTAAAACTGCCAAAATTAATTAAATTAAATTTAAAATAAAAATTTCGGTCTTCAATAACAGGCTCTGAATCGCACGGGAAGGCCTTCAAATCGCAACTATTTTTATTTGCAAAATTTGCTAAAATTTATTGCGATTTTTGGGAAATTTTGGGAATCTCGAAATCGAACATTTGCCAACACCAAGCTTCATCATTGCTTCCCAGGGTCGTGAATACATAGGAAAGATGCAGAATTTATTAATTAGCAGGGAAAACAAAAAATAAAAATTTATAAAAGAACCCTTGACCCTTTAACAGTTGACTTTATGAAATTGGTCGAAGAGATTTTTGAACAAATTTACTCTTTTCTACAACTTTGCCTATTTTAGGCAATGATTATTTTTAAAAATCTGAGAAAATATAACAAATATGTAGTCTTTAATTCTCTACAAGATGAATTATTTTCGAGGTCACGTGGATATTGTTGAAGTATGAGTTTTTGAAACTATAGAAATTAAAAACTCAAAAAGATTAAATTAATTAAATTTAAAACCGCCAAAAATTAATTAAATTAAATTTAAAATAAAAATTTCGGTCTTCAATAACAGGCTCTGAATCGCACGGGAAGGCCTTCAAATCGCAACTATTTTTATTTGCAAAATTTGCTAAAATTTATTGCGATTTTTGGGAAATTTTGGGAATCTCGAAATCGAACATTTGCCAACACCAAGCTTCATCATTGCTTCCCAGGGTCGTGAATACATAGGAAAGATGCAGAATTTATTAATTAGCAGGGAAAACAAAAAATAAAAATTTATAAAAGAACCCTTGACCCTTTAACAGTTGACTTTATGAAATTGGTCGAAGAGATTTTTGAACAAATTTACTCTTTTCTACACTTTGCCTATTTTAGGCAATGATTATATTTAAAAATCTGAGAAAATATAACAAATATGTAGTCTTTAATTCTCTACAAGATGAATTATTTTCGAGGTCACTTGGATATTGTTGAAGTATGAGTTTTTGAAACTATAGAAATTAAAAACTCAAAAAGATCAATTTAATTAAAATTAAAACTGCAAAAAATTAATTAAATTAAATTTAAAATAAAAATTTCGGTCTTCAATAACAGGCTCTGAATCGCACGGGAAGGCCTTCAAATCGCAACTATTTTTATTTGCAAAATTTGCTAAAATTTATTGCGATTTTTGGGAAATTTTGGGAATCTCGAAATCGAACATTTGCCAACACCAAGCTTCATCATTGCTTCCCAGGGTCGTGAATACATAGGAAAGATGCAGAATTTATTAATTAGCAGGGAAAACAAAAAATAAAAATTTATAAAAGAACCCTTGACCCTTTAACAGTTGACTTTATGAAATTGGTCGAAGAGATTTTTGAACAAATTTACTCTTTTCTACACTTTGCCTATTTTAGGCAATGATTATTTTTAAAAATCTGAGAAAATATAACAAATATGTAGTCTTTAATTCTCTACAAGATGAATTATTTTCGAGGTCACTTGGATATTGTTGAAGTATGAGTTTTTGAAACTATAGAAATTAAAACTCAAAAAGATTAATTAAATTAAAATTAAAACTGCCAAAAATTAAATTAAATTTAAAATAAAAATTTCGGTCTTCAATAACAGGCTCTGAATCGCACGGGAAGGCCTTCAAATCGCAACTATTTTTATTTGCAAAATTTGCTAAAATTTATTGCGATTTTTGGGAAATTTTGGGAATCTCGAAATCGAACATTTGCCAACACCAAGCTTCATCATTGCTTCCCAGGGTCGTGAATACATAGGAAAGATGCAGAATTTATTAATTAGCAGGGAAAACAAAAAATAAAAATTTATAAAAGAACCCTTGACCCTTTAACAGTTGACTTTATGAAATTGGTCGAAGAGATTTTTGAACAAATTACTCTTTTCTACACTTTGCCTATTTTAGGCAATGATTATTTTTAAAAATCTGAGAAAATATAACAAATATGTAGTCTTTAATTCTCTACAAGATGAATTATTTTCGAGGTCACTTGGATATTGTTGAAGTATAAGTTTTTGAAACTATAGAAATTAAAACTCAAAAAGATGAATTTAATTAAAATTAAAACTGCCAAAAATTAATTAAATTAAATTTAAAATAAAAATTTCGGTCTTCAATAACAGGCTCTGAATCGCACGGGAAGGCCTTCAAATCGCAACTATTTTTATTTGCAAAATCTCTAAAATTTATTGCAATTTTTAGGAAATTTAGGGAATCTCGAAATCGAACATTTGCCAACACCAAACTTCATCATTGCTTCCCAGGGTCGTGAATACATAGGAAAGATGCAGAATTTATTAATTAGCAGGGAAAACAAAAAATAAAAATTTATAAAAGAACCCTTGACCCTTTAACAGTTGACTTTATGAAATTAGTCGAAGACATTTTTGAACAAATTTACTCTTTTCTACACTTTGCCTATTTTAGGCAATGATTATTTTGTAAAATCTGAGAAAATATAACTAATATGTGGTCTTTAATTCTCTACAAGATGAGTTATTTTTGAGGTCACTTGGATATTGTTGAAGTATGAGTTTTTGAAATTATAGAAATTAAAAAGTCAAAAAGATCAATTTATATTAAAATTAAAACTGCAAAAAATTAATTAAATTAAATTTAAAATAAAAATTTCGGTCTTCAATAACAGGCTCTGAATCGCACGGGAAGGCCTTCAAATCGCAACTATTTTTATTTGCAAAATTTGCTAAAATTTATTGCGATTTTTGGGAAATTTTGGGAATCTCGAAATCGAACATTTGCCAACACCAAGCTTCATCATTGCTTCCCAGGGTCGTGAATACATAGGAAAGATGCAGAATTTATTAATTAGCAGGGAAAACAAAAAATAAAAATTTATAAAAGAACCCTTGACCCTTTAACAGTTGACTTTATGAAATTGGTCGAAGAGATTTTTGAACAAATTTACTCTTTTCTACACTTTGCTTATTTTAGGCAATTATTATTTTTAAAAATCTGAGAAAATATAACTAATATGTAGTCTTTAATTCTCTACAAGATGAGTTATTTTCGAGGTCACTTGGATATTGTTGAAGTATAAGTTTTTGAAATTATAGAAATTAAAAGTCAAAAAGAATGATTTTAATTTAAATTAAAACTGCCAAAAATTAATTAAATTAAATTTAAAATAAAAATTTCGGTCTTCAATAACAGGCTCTGAATCGCACGGGAAGGCCTTCAAATCGCAACTATTTTTATTTGCAAAATTTGCTAAAATTTATTGCGATTTTTGGGAAATTTTGGGAATCTCGAAATCGAACATTTGCCAACACCAAGCTTCATCATTGCTTCCCAGGGTCGTGAATACATAGGAAAGATGCAGAATTTATTAATTAGCAGGGAAAACAAAAAATAAAAATTTATAAAAGAACCCTTGACCCTTTAACAGTTGACTTTATGAAATTGGTCGAAGAGATTTTTGAACAAATTTACTCTTTTCTACACTTTGCTTATTTTAGGCAATTATTATTTTTAAAAATCTGAGAAAATATAACTAATATGTAGTCTTTAATTCTCTACAAGATGAGTTATTTTTGAGGTCACATGGATATTGTTGAAGTATGAGTTTTTGAAATTATAGAAATTAAAAAGTCAAAAAGATTAATTTAAATTAAAACTAAAACTGCAAAAAATTAATTAAATTAAATTTAAAATAAAAATTTCGGTCTTCAATAACAGGCTCTGAATCGAACATAAAGGACTTCAAATCGCAACTATTTTTATTTGCCAAAATCTCTAAAATTTATTGCAATTTTTAGGAAATTTAGGGAATCTCGAAATTGAACATTTGCCAACACAAAGCTTCATCCTTGCTTTCCAGGGTCGCGAATACACAGGAAAGATGCAAAATTTATTAATTAGTAGGAATAACATAAAACAAAAATTTAAAAAGTAAGCCTTCACCCTTTAACAGTTGACTTTATGAAATTGGTCCAAGGAATTTTTGAACAAATTTACTCTTTTCTACACTTTGCTTATTTTAGGCAATTATTATTTTTAAAAATCTGAGAAAATATAACTAATATGTAGTCTTTAATTCTCTACAAGATGAGTTATTTTCGAGGTCACTTGGATATTGTTGAAGTATGAGTTTTTGAAATTATAGAAATTAAAAGTCAAAAAGATTAATTAAAATTAAAATTAAAACTGCCAAAAATTAATTAAATTAAATTTAAAATAAAAATTTCGGTCTTCAATAACAGGCTCTGAATCGCACGGGAAGGGTTTCAAATCGCAAACTATTAATATTTGCCAAAATCTCTAAAATTTATTGCAATTTTTAGGAAATTTAGGGAATCTCGAAATCCAACATTTGCCAACACCAACCTTCATCCTTGCTTCCCAGGGTCGTGAATACATAGGAAAGATGCAGAATTTATTAGTTAGCAGGAAAAACATAATACAAAAATTTATAAAGTAAGCCTTCACCCTTTAACAGTTGACTTTATGAAATTGGTCGAAGGCATTTTTGAACAAATTTACTCTTTTCTACACTTTGCCTATTTTAGGCAATGATTATATTTTAAAATCTGAGAAAATATAACTAATATGTAGTCTTTAATTCTCTACAAGATGAGTTATTTTCGAGGTCCCTTGGATATTGTTTGAAGTATGAGTTTTTGAAACTATAGAAATTAAAAAACTCCAAAAGATTAATTTAATTAAATTTAAAACTGCCAAAAATTAATTAAATTAAATTTTAAATAAAAATTTCCCTCTTCAATAAGAGGCTCTGAATCGTACGGGAAGGGCTTCAAATCGCAACTATTTTTATTTGCCAAAATCTCTAAAATTTATTGCAATTTTTAGGAAATTTAGGGAATCTCGAAATTGAACATTTGCCAACACCAAGCTTTATCCTTGCTTCCCAGGGTCGTGAATACATAGGAAAGATGCAGAATTTATTAGTTAGCAGGAAAAACATAAAATAAAAATTGATAAAAGAACCCTTGACCCTTAACAGTTGACTTTATGAAATTGGTCGAAGATATTTTTGAACAAATTTACTCTTTTCTACACTTTGCTTATTTTAGGCAATTATTATTTTTAAAAATCTGAGAAAATATAACTAATATGTAGTCTTTAATTCTCTACAAGATGAGTTATTTTCGAGGTCACTTGGATATTGTTGAAGTATGAGTTTTTGAAATTATAGAAATTAAAAGTCAAAAAGATTAATTAAAATTAAAATTAAAACTGCCAAAAATTAATTAAATTAAATTTAAAATAAAAATTTCGGTCTTCAATAACAGGCTCTGAATCGAACGGGAAGGGCTTCAAATCGCAACTATTTATATTTGCCAAAAATCTCTAAAATTTATTGCAATTTTTAGCAAATTTAGGGAATCTCGAAATCGAACATTTGCCAACACCAATCTTCATCCTTGCTTCCCAGATCCTTGAATACACAGGAAAGATGCAGAATTTATTAATAAGCAGGAAAAACATAAAATAAAAATTTATAAAAGAATCCTTGACTCTTTAACAGTTGACTTTATGAAATTGGTCGAAGATATTTTTGAACAAATTTACTCTTTTCTACACTTTGCTTATTTTAGGCAATTATTATTTTTAAAAATCTGAGAAAATATAACTAATATGTAGTCTTTAATTCTCTACAAGATGAGTTATTTTCGAGGTCACTTGGATATTGTTGAAGTATAAGTTTTTGAAATTATAGAAATTAAAAGTCAAAAAGAATGATTTTAATTTAAATTAAAACTGCCAAAAATTAATTAAATTAAATTTAAATTAAAAATTTCGGTCTTCAATAACAGGCTCTGAATCGCACGGGAAGGGCTTCAAATCGCAACTATTTTTATTTGCCAAAATCTTTAAAATTTATTGCAATTTTTAGGAAATTTAGGGAATCTCGAAATCGAACATTTGCC
>ARYC01014764.1:0-12991 GCA_000711775.1 Oxytricha trifallax
AATTATTATTTCATAAGAATTAATGAACTGAGAAAATTGTGCACGATGTTAGGAAGAAATGGGAATTAGCGTTTCGGGGATTCAGTGTTTCATCCTGCCTGCTTTTTTGTTTTAAAGAATTTTAATTCGAGTGTTAGTGCCTGTCTCAAGAAATGAGTTGTTTAAAACTCATCAATTGAATCAATAAATAAAGAGGGAAATTTATCATAAATACTCACAAGATAAAATATTATGTAAAATGCAGCTATATTTAAAATTGCTCGAAGATATATTCATTGTCAACAGATTTTGTCTCGCCATATTTAGAAATGTAGAGCGTTCTGTGAATTACATTATGTGTTTTAGTTTGAATTCCGTTCACCCCCATTTTAAAAAGTTGTAGACTGATTGATTGATTTCATTCAGTATTTTTGACTTTAAAAAAACACATAATAAATTATATTATATTTTTCTTGGACATCTATCCAGATTTGTGTACTTGGACACTTAAGTGCTAGAGAATTGAATGTAGTTTTCTAGCTATTCAAAATGTGGTGAGCAGTATGACGATAATAAAAATTAATTATAAGAATTGGCCATCATCAAGATAACATTATAATTAATTGCAAATTCGTTATCAATATTATTTCATAAGAATCAATGAACTGAGAAAATTGTGCACGATGTTAGGAAGAAATGGGAATTTGGGTTTCGGGGGTTCAGTGTTTCAACCTGCCTGCTTAATGTTTTAAAAAATTTAAATTCGAGTGTTAGTGCCTCTCTCAAGAAATGAGTTGTTTAAAACTCATCAATTGAATCAATAAATAAAGAGGGAAATTTATCATAAATACTCACAAGATAAAATATTATGTAAAATGCAGCTATATTTAAAATTGCTCGAAGATATATTCATTGTCAACAGATTTTGTCTCGGTATATCAAGAAATGTAGAGCGTTCTGTGAATTACATTATGTGTTTTAGTTTGAATTCCGTTCACCCCCATTTTAAAAAGTTGTAGACTGATTGAGTGATTTCATTCAATATTTTTGACTTTAAAAAGAAAACACAAAATAAATTATCTTATATTTTTCTTGAACATCTATCCAGATTTGTGTACTTGGACACTTAAGAGCTAGAGAATTGAATGTAGTTTTCTATCTATTCAAAATGTGGTGAGCAATATGACGGACGATAATAAAAATTAATTATAAGAATTGGCTCCATCATCAAGATAACATTACAATTGCAAATTCGTTATCAATATTATTTCATAAGAATTAATGAACTGAGAAAGTTGTGCACGATGTTAGGAAGAAATGGGAATTAGCGTTTCGGGTATTCAGTGTTTCAATCTGCTTAAGTTTAAAAGAATTTAAATTCGAGTGTTAGTGCCTGTCTCAAGAAATTAGTTGTTTAAAATTCATTAATTTAATCAATAAATAAAGAGGGAAATTTATCAAAAATACTTACAAGATAAAACATTATGTAAAATGCAGCTATATTTAAAATTTGCTCGAAGATACATTCATTGTCAACAGATTTTGTCTCGCCATATTTAGAAATGTAGAGCGTTCTGTGAATTACATTATGTGTTTTAGTTTGAATTCCGTTCACCCCCATTTTAAAAAGTTGTAGACTGATTGATTGATTTCATTCAGTATTTTTGACTTTAAAAAAACACATAATAAATTATATTATATTTTTCTTGGACATCTATCCAGATTTGTGTACTTGGACACTTAAGTGCTAGAGAATTGAATGTAGTTTTCTAGCTATTCAAAATGTGGTGAGCAGTATGACGATAATAAAAATTAATTATAAGAATTGGCTATCAGCAAGATAACATTATATTTGCAAATCCGTTTTTAATATTATTTCAAAAGAATTAATGAACTGAGAAAGTTGTGCACGATGTTAGGAAGAAATGGGAATTAGCGTTTCGGGGATTCAGTGTTTCAATCTGCTTAAGTTTAAAAGAATTTAAATTCGAGTGTTAGTGCCTGTCTCAAGAAATTAGTTGTTTAAAATTCATTAATTTAATCAATAAATAAAGAGGGAAATTTATCAAAAATACTTACAAGATAAAACATTATGTAAAATGCAGCTATATTTAAAATTTGCTCGAAGATACATTCATTGTCAACAGATTTTGTCTCGCCATATCAAGGAATGTAGAGCGTTCTCTGTGAAAATTACATTATGTGTTTTAGTTTGAATTCCGTTCACCCCCATTTTAAAAAGTTGTAGACTGATTGAGTGATTTCATTCAATATTTTTGACTTTAAAAAGAAAACACAAAATAAATTATCTTATATTTTTCTTGAACATCTATCCAGATTTGTGTACTTGGACACTTAAGAGCTAGAGAATTGAATGTAGTTTTCTATCTATTCAAAATGTGGTGAGCAATATGACGGACGATAATAAAAATTAATTTATAAGAATTGCCTCCATCAGCAAGATAACATTATAATTGCAAACTCGTTTTCAATATTATTTATTCATGAATTAATGAACTGAGAAAGTTGTGCACGATGTTAGGAAGAAATGGGAATTAGGGTTTCGGGGGTTCAGTGTTTTCAATCTGCTTAAGTTTAAAAGAATTTAAATTCGAGTGTTAGTGCCTGTCTCAAGAAATTAGTTGTTTAAAATTCATTAATTTAATCAATAAATAAAGAGGGAAATTTATCAAAAATACTTACAAGATAAAACATTATGTAAAATGCAGCTATATTTAAAATTTGCTCGAAGATACATTCATTGTCAACAGATTTTGCTCGCCATATCAAGAAATGTAGTGCGTTCTCTGAATTACATTATGTGTTTTAGTTTGAATTCCGTTCACCCCCATTTTAAAAAGTTGTAGACTGATTGATTGATTTCATTCAGTATTTTTGACTTTAAAAAAACACATAATAAATTATATTATATTTTTCTTGGACATCTATCCAGATTTGTGTACTTGGACACTTAAGTGCTAGAGAATTGAATGTAGTTTTCTAGCTATTCAAAATGTGGTGAGCAATATGACGATAATAAAAAATTGATTATAAGAATTGGCTCCATCATCAAGATAACATTATAATTAATTGCAAATTCGTTATCAATATTATTTCATAAGAATCAATGAACTGAGAAAATTGTGCACGATGTTAGGAAGAAATGGGAATTTGGGTTTCGGGGGTTCAGTGTTTCAATCTGCTTAAGTTTAAAAGAATTTAAATTCGAGTGTTAGTGCCTGTCTCAAGAAATTAGTTGTTTAAAATTCATTAATTTAATCAATAAATAAAGAGGGAAATTTATCAAAAATACTTACAAGATAAAACATTATGTAAAATGCAGCTATATTTAAAATTTGCTCGAAGATACATTCATTGTCAACAGATTTTGTCTCGCCATATCAAGAAATGTAGAGCGTTCTCTGAATTACATTATGTGTTTTAGTTTGAATTCCGTTCACCCCCATTTTAAAAAGTTGTAGACTGATTGAGTGATTTCATTCAATATTTTTGACTTTAAAAAAACACAAAATAAATTATATTATATTTTTCTTGAACATCTATCCAGATTTGTGTACTTGGACACTTAAGAGCTAGAGAATTGAATGTAGTTTTCTAGCTATTCAAAATGTGGTGAGCAATATGACGATAATAAAAATTAATTATAAGAATTGGCTCCATCAGCAAGATAACATTACAATTGCAAATCCGTTATCAATATTATTTCAAAAGAATTAATGAACTGAGAAAGTTGTGCACGATGTTAGGAAGAAATGGGAATTAGCGTTTCGGGGATTCAGTGTTTCAACCTGCTTAAGTTTAAAAAAATTTAAATTCGAGTGTTAGTGCCTCTCTCAAGAAATGAGTTATTTAAAACTCATCAATTGAATCAATAAATAAAGAGGGAAATTTATCATAAATACTTACAAGATAAAATATTATGTAAAATGCAGCTATATTTAAAACTGCTGGAAGATACATTCATTGTCAACAGATTTTGACTCGCCATATCAAGAAATGTAGTGCGTTCTCTGAATTACATTATGTGTTTTAGTTTGAATTCCGTTCACCCCCATTTTAAAAAGTTGTAGACTGATTGATTGATTTCATTCAGTATTTTTGACTTTAAAAAAACACATAATAAATTATATTATATTTTTCTTGGACATCTATCCAGATTTGTGTACTTGGACACTTAAGTGCTAGAGAATTGAATGTAGTTTTCTAGCTATTCAAAATGTGGTGAGCAGTATGACGATAATAAAAATTAATTATAAGAATTGGCTCCATCAGCAAGATAACATTATATTTGCAAATCCGTTTTTAATATTATTTCAAAAGAATTAATGAACTGAGAAAGTTGTGCACGATGTTAGGAAGAAATGGGAATTAGCGTTTCGGGGATTCAGTGTTTCAACCTGCTTAAGTTTAAAAGAATTTAAATTCGAGTGTTAGTGCCTCTCTCAAGAAATGAGTTGTTTAAAACTCATCAATTGAATCAATAAATAAAGAGGGAAATTTATCATAAATACTCACAAGATAAAATATTATGTAAAATGCAGCTATATTTAAAACTGCTCGAAGATACATTCATTGTCAACAGATTTTGACTCGCCATATCAAGAAATGTAGAGCGTTCTCTGAATTACATTATGTGTTTTAGTTTGAATTCCGTTCACCCCCATTTTAAAAAGTTGTAGACTGATTGATTGATTTCATTCAGTATTTTTGACTTTAAAAAAACACATAATAAATTATATTATATTTTTCTTGGACATCTATCCAGATTTGTGTACTTGGACACTTAAGTGCTAGAGAATTGAATGTAGTTTTCTAGCTATTCAAAATGTGGTGAGCAGTATGACGATAATAAAAATTAATTATAAAAATTGGCTCCATCAGCAAGATAACATTATATTTGCAAATTCGTCTTCAATATTATTTCATTAATTAATGTACTGAGAAAGTTGTGCACGATGTTAGGAAGAAATGGGAATTATGGTTTCGGGGATTCAGTGATTTAACGTCTTAAGTTTAAAAGAATTTAAATTCGAGTGTTAGTGCCTATCTCAAGAAATGAGTTGTTTAAAACTCATCAATTTAATCAATAAATAAATAGGAAAATTTATCATAAAAACTTACAAGATGAAACATTATGTAAAATGCAGCTATATTTAAAATTGCTGGAAGATATATTCATTGTCAACAGATTTTGTCTCGGTATATCAAGAAATGTAGAGCGTTTTGCTGAATTACATTATGTGTTTTAGTTTGAATTCCGTTCACCCCCATTTTAAAAAGTTGTAGACTGATTGAGTGATTTCATTCAATATTTTTGACTTTAAAAAGAAAACACAAAATAAATTATCTTATATTTTTCTTGAACATCTATCCAGATTTGTGTACTTGGACACTTAAGAGCTAGAGAATTGAATGTAGTTTTCTATCTATTCAAAATGTGGTGAGCAATATGACGGACGATAATAAAAATTAATTATAAGAATTGGCTCCATCATCAAGATAACATTACAATTGCAAATTCGTTATCAATATTATTTCATAAGAATTAATGAACTGAGAAAGTTGTGCACGATGTTAGGAAGAAATGGGAATTAGCGTTTCGGGTATTCAGTGTTTCAACCTGCCTGCTTATGTTTTAAAAGAATTTAAATTCGAGTGTTAGTGCCTCTCTCAAGAAATGAGTTGTTTAAAACTCATCAATTGAATCAATAAATAAAGAGGGAAATTTATCATAAATACTCACAAGATAAAATATTATGTAAAATGCAGCTATATTTAAAATTGCTCGAAGATATATTCATTGTCAACAGATTTTGTCTCGGTATATCAAGAAATGTAGAGCGTTCTGTGAATTACATTATGTGTTTTAGTTTGAATTCCGTTCACCCCCATTTTAAAAAGTTGTAGACTGATTGATTGATTTCATTCAGTATTTTTGACTTTAAAAAAACACATAATAAATTATATTATATTTTTCTTGGACATCTATCCAGATTTGTGTACTTGGACACTTAAGTGCTAGAGAATTGAATGTAGTTTTCTAGCTATTCAAAATGTGGTGAGCAGTATGACGATAATAAAAATTAATTATAAGAATTGGCTCCATCAGCAAGATAACATTATATTTGCAAATCCGTTTTTAATATTATTTCAAAAGAATTAATGAACTGAGAAAGTTGTGCACGATGTTAGGAAGAAATGGGAATTAGCGTTTCGGGGATTCAGTGTTTCAACCTGCTTAAGTTTAAAAGAATTTAAATTCGAGTGTTAGTGCCTCTCTCAAGAAATGAGTTGTTTAAAACTCATCAATTGAATCAATAAATAAAGAGGGAAATTTATCATAAATACTCACAAGATAAAATATTATGTAAAATGCAGCTATATTTAAAATTGCTCGAAGATATATTCATTGTCAACAGATTTTGTCTCGGTATATCAAGAAATGTAGAGCGTTCTGTGAATTACATTATGTGTTTTAGTTTGAATTCCGTTCACCCCCATTTTAAAATGTTGTAGCCTGATTGATTGATTTCATTCAGTATTTTTGACTTTAAAAAAACACAAAATAAATTATCTTATATTTTTCTTGGACATCTATCCAGATTTGTGTACTTGGACACTTAAGAGCTAGAGAATTCAATGTAGTTTTCTAGCTATTCAAAATGTGGTGAGCAGTATGACGATAATAAAAATTAATTATAAGAATTGGCTCCATCAGCAAGATAACATTATATTTGCAAATCCGTTTTTAATATTATTTCAAAAGAATTAATGAACTGAGAAAGTTGTGCACGATGTTAGGAAGAAATGGGAATTAGCGTTTCGGGGATTCAGTGTTTCAATCTGCTTAAGTTTAAAAGAATTTAAATTCGAGTGTTAGTGCCTGTCTCAAGAAATTAGTTGTTTAAAATTCATTAATTTAATCAATAAATAAAGAGGGAAATTTATCAAAAATACTTACAAGATAAAACATTATGTAAAATGCAGCTATATTTAAAATTTGCTCGAAGATACATTCATTGTCAACAGATTTTGTCTCGCCATATTTAGAAATGTAGAGCGTTCTGTGAATTACATTATGTGTTTTAGTTTGAATTCCGTTCACCCCCATTTTAAAAAGTTGTAGACTGATTGAGTGATTTCATTCAATATTTTTGACTTTAAAAAGAAAACACAAAATAAATTATCTTATATTTTTCTTGAACATCTATCCAGATTTGTGTACTTGGACACTTAAGAGCTAGAGAATTGAATGTAGTTTTCTATCTATTCAAAATGTGGTGAGCAATATGACGGACGATAATAAAAATTAATTATAAGAATTGGCTCCATCATCAAGATAACATTACAATTGCAAATTCGTTATCAATATTATTTCATAAGAATTAATGAACTGAGAAAGTTGTGCACGATGTTAGGAAGAAATGGGAATTAGCGTTTCGGGATTCAGTGTTTCAATCTGCTTAAGTTTAAAAGAATTTAAATTCGAGTGTTAGTGCCTGTCTCAAGAAATTAGTTGTTTAAAATTCATTAATTTAATCAATAAATAAAGAGGGAAATTTATCAAAAATACTTACAAGATAAAACATTATGTAAAATGCAGCTATATTTAAAATTTGCTCGAAGATACATTCATTGTCAACAGATTTTGTCTCGCCATATTTAGAAATGTAGAGCGTTCTGTGAATTACATTATGTGTTTTAGTTTGAATTCCGTTCACCCCCATTTTAAAAAGTTGTAGACTGATTGATTGATTTCATTCAGTATTTTTGACTTTAAAAAAACACATAATAAATTATATTATATTTTTCTTGGACATCTATCCAGATTTGTGTACTTGGACACTTAAGTGCTAGAGAATTGAATGTAGTTTTCTAGCTATTCAAAATGTGGTGAGCAGTATGACGATAATAAAAATTAATTATAAGAATTGGCTCCATCAGCAAGATAACATTATATTTGCAAATTCGTTTTCAACATTATTTCATGAATTAATGAACTGAGAAAGTTGTGCACGATGTTAGGAAGAAATGGGAATTAGGGTTTCTGGGATTCAGTGTTTCAATCTGCTTAAGTTTAAAAGAATTTAAATTCGAGTGTTAGTGCCTGTCTCAAGAAATTAGTTGTTTAAAATTCATTAATTTAATCAATAAATAAAGAGGGAAATTTATCAAAAATACTTACAAGATAAAATATTATGTAAAATGAAGCTATATTTAAAATTGCTGGAAGATACATTCATTGTCAACAGATTTTGTCTCGCCATATCAAGAAATGTAGAGCGTTTTCTGAATTGCATTTTGTGTTTTAGTTTGAATTCCGTTCACCCCCATTTTAAAAAGTTGTAGACTGATTGATTGATTTCATTCAGTATTTTTGACTTTAAAAAAACACATAATAAATTATATTATATTTTTCTTGGACATCTATCCAGATTTGTGTACTTGGACACTTAAGTGCTAGAGAATTGAATGTAGTTTTCTAGCTATTCAAAATGTGGTGAGCAGTATGACGATAATAAAAATTAATTATAAGAATTGGCTCCATCATCAAGATAACATTATAATTAATTGCAAATTCGTTATCAATATTATTTCATAAGAATCAATGAACTGAGAAAATTGTGCACGATGTTAGGAAGAAATGGGAATTTGGGTTTCGGGGGTTCAGTGTTTCAACCTGCCTGCTTAAGTTTAAAAGAATTTAAATTCGAGTGTTAGTGCCTGTCTCAAGAAATTAGTTGTTTAAAATTCATTAATTTAATCAATAAATAAAGAGGGAAATTTATCATAAATACTTACAAGATAAAATATTATGTAAAATGCAGCTATATTTAAAACTGCTGGAAGATACATTCATTGTCAACAGATTTTGACTCGCCATATCAAGAAATGTAGTGCGTTCTCTGAATTACATTATGTGTTTTAGTTTGAATTCCGTTCACCCCCATTTTAAAAAGTTGTAGACTGATTGATTGATTTCATTCAGTATTTTTGACTTTAAAAAAACACATAATAAATTATATTATATTTTTCTTGGACATCTATCCAGATTTGTGTACTTGGACACTTAAGTGCTAGAGAATTGAATGTAGTTTTCTAGCTATTCAAAATGTGGTGAGCAGTATGACGATAATAAAAATTAATTATAAGAATTGGCTCCATCAGCAAGATAACATTATAATTGCAAACTCGTTTTCAATATTATTTATTCATGAATTAATGAACTGAGAAAGTTGTGCACGATGTTAGGAAGAAATGGGAATTAGGGTTTCGGGGGTTCAGTGTTTCACTCTGCTTAAGTTTAAAAGAATTTTAATTCGAGTGCAAGTGCCTCTCTCAAGAAATGAGTTCTTTACAACTCATCAATTGAGTCAATAAATAAAGAGGGAAATTTATCATTAAAATTTACAAGATAAAACATTATGTAAAATGCAGCTATATTTAAAATTGCTGAAAGATATATTCAATGTCAACAGATTTCGTCTCGCCATATTTAGAAATGTAGAGCGTTCTGTGAATTACATTATGTGTTTTAGTTTGAATTCCGTTCACCCCCATTTTAAAAAGTTGTAGACTGATTGATTGATTTCATTCAGTATTTTTGACTTTAAAAAAACACATAATAAATTATATTATATTTTTCTTGGACATCTATCCAGATTTGTGTACTTGGACACTTAAGTGCTAGAGAATTGAATGTAGTTTTCTAGCTATTCAAAATGTGGTGAGCAGTATGACGATAATAAAAATTAATTATAAGAATTGGCTCCATCAGCAAGATAACATTATATTTGCAAATTCGTTTTCAACATTATTTCATGAATTAATGAACTGAGAAAGTTGTGCACGATGTTAGGAAGAAATGGGAATTAGGGTTTCTGGGTTTCAGTGTTTCACTCTGCTTAAGCTTAAAAGAATTTAAATTCGAGTGTTAGTGCCTCTCTCAAGAAATGAGTTGTTTAAAACTCATCAATTGAATCAATAAATAAAGAGGGAAATTTATCATAAATACTCACAAGATAAAATATTATGTAAAATGCAGCTATATTTAAAATTGCTCGAAGATATATTCATTGTCAACAGATTTTGTCTCGGTATATCAAGAAATGTAGAGCGTTCTTGAATTACATTATGTGTTTTAGTTTGAATTCCGTTCACCCCCATTTTAAAAAGTTGTAGACTGATTGAGTGATTTCATTCAATATTTTTGACTTTAAAAAGAAAACACAAAATAAATTATCTTATATTTTTCTTGAACATCTATCCAGATTTGTGTACTTGGACACTTAAGAGCTAGAGAATTGAATGTAGTTTTCTATCTATTCAAAATGTGGTGAGCAATATGACGGACGATAATAAAAATTAATTATAAGAATTGGCTCCATCATCAAGATAACATTACAATTGCAAATTCGTTATCAATATTATTTCATAAGAATTAATGAACTGAGAAAATTGTGCACGATGTTAGGAAGAAATGGGAATTAGCGTTTCGGGGATTCAGTGTTTCATCCTGCCTGCTTTTTTGTTTTAAAGAATTTTAATTCGAGTGTTAGTGCCTGTCTTCAAGAAATGAGTTGTTGAAACTCATCAATTTAATCAATAAATAAAGAGGGAAACTTATCATAAAAACTTACAAGATAAAACATTATATGAAATGCAGCTATATTTAAAATTGATGAAAGATATATTCAATGTCAACAGACTTTGTCTCGTCATATCAAGAAATGGAGAGCATACTCTGAACTACATTATGTGATTTAGTTTGAATCCCATTCACCCCCATTTTAAAAAGTTATGACTTGATTGATTGATTTCATTCAGTATTTTTGACTTTAAAACAACACAAATAAATTATATTATATTTTTCTTGGACATCTATCCAGATTTGTGTACTTGGACACTTAAGTGCTAGAGAATTGAATGTAGTTTTCTAGCTATTCAAAATGTGGTGAGCAGTATGACGATAATAAAAATTAATTATAAGAATTGGCTCCATCAGCAAGATAACATTATATTTGCAAATTCGTTTTCAACATTATTTCATGAATTAATGAACTGAGAAAGTTGTGCACGATGTTAGGAAGAAATGGGAATTAGGGTTTCTGGGTTTCAGTGTTTCACTCTGCTTAAGCTTAAAAGAATTTAAATTCGAGTGTTAGTGCCTGTCTCAAGAAATGAGTTGTTTAAAACTCATCAATTGAATCAATAAATATAGCGGGAAATTTATCATAAAAACTTACAAGATGAAACATTATGTAAAATGCAGCTATATTTAAAATTGCTGGAAGATGTATTCATTGTCAACAGATTTTGTCTCGCCATATTTAGAAATGTAGAGCGTTCTGTGAATTACATTATGTGTTTTAGTTTGAATTCCGTTCACCCCCATTTTAAAAAGTTGTAGACTGATTGATTGATTTCATTCAGTATTTTTGACTTTAAAAAAACACATAATAAATTATATTATATTTTTCTTGGACATCTATCCAGATTTGTGTACTTGGACACTTAAGTGCTAGAGAATTGAATGTAGTTTTCTAGCTATTCAAAATGTGGTGAGCAGTATGACGATAATAAAAATTAATTATAAGAATTGGCTCCATCAGCAAGATAACATTATATTTGCAAATTCGTTTTCAACATTATTTCATGAATTAATGAACTGAGAAAGTTGTGCACGATGTTAGGAAGAAATGGGAATTAGGGTTTCTGGGTTTCAGTGTTTCACTCTGCTTAAGCTTAAAAGAATTTAAATTCGAGTGTTAGTGCCTGTCTCAAGAAATGAGTTGTTTAAAACTCATCAATTGAATCAATAAATATAGCGGGAAATTTATCATAAAAACTTACAAGATAAAATATTATGTAAAATGAAGCTATATTTAAAATTGCTGGAAGATACATTCATTGTCAACAGATTTTGTCTCGCCATATCAAGAAATGTAGAGCGTTTTCTGAATTACATTATGTGTTTTAGTTTGAATTCCGTTCACCCCCATTTTAAAAAGTTGTAGACTGATTGAGTGATTTCATTCAATATTTTTGACTTTAAAAAGAAAACACAAAATAAATTATCTTATATTTTTCTTGAACATCTATCCAGATTTGTGTACTTGGACACTTAAGAGCTAGAGAATTGAATGTAGTTTTCTATCTATTCAAAATGTGGTGAGCAATATGACGGACGATAATAAAAATTAATTATAAGAATTGGCTCCATCATCAAGATAACATTACAATTGCAAATTCGTTATCAATATTATTTCATAAGAATTAATGAACTGAGAAAGTTGTGCACGATGTTAGGAAGAAATGGGAATTAGCGTTTCGGGGATTCAGTGTTTCAACCTGCTTAAGTTTAAAAGAATTTAAATTCGAGTGTTAGTGCCTGTCTCAAGAAATTAGTTGTTTAAAATTCATTAATTTAATCAATAAATAAAGAGGGAAATTTATCAAAAATACTTACAAGATAAAACATTATGTAAAATGCAGCTATATTTAAAATTTGCTCGAAGATACATTCATTGTCAACAGATTTTGTCTCGCCATATCAAGAAATGTAGTGCGTTCTCTGAATTACATTATGTGTTTTAGTTTGAATTCCGTTCACCCCCATTTTAAAAAGTTGTAGACTGATTGATTGATTTCATTCAGTATTTTTGACTTTAAAAAAACACATAATAAATTATATTATATTTTTCTTGGACATCTATCCAGATTTGTGTACTTGGACACTTAAGTGCTAGAGAATTGAATGTAGTTTTCTAGCTATTCAAAATGTGGTGAGCAGTATGACGATAATAAAAATTAATTATAAGAATTGGCTCCATCATCAAGATAACATTATAATTAATTGCAAATTCGTTATCAATATTATTTCATAAGAATCAATGAACTGAGAAAATTGTGCACGATGTTAGGAAGAAATGGGAATTTGGGTTTCGGGGGTTCAGTGTTTCAACCTGCCTGCTTAAGTTTAAAAGAATTT
>ARYC01014765.1:0-10008 GCA_000711775.1 Oxytricha trifallax
GAAAATGTTAAAAAGTTCAAAATATTGAAAATAAAGTTGCTTCACTCGACATATAGGCTCTAAAAAAGGGATCAAATTATAGTGTTAGAAAAATTATTTTAAGATTCCTGACTACTACTCATAAAAATTTAAGTTATATATAAATTATTAATTTTTATTATGAAATTGATAAGAAACTCTTAATTAATAAGAGATTCATTATAAGAACGGTAAAATAATTAGTAATTTAAAAATGTTATTAAAATTAGTGAGTACTTACCCATAAAATTTAAAGAAAGTCCAAAACCCTACAATTTTGATAAGAAAACCCTACTAATTTGATAAGAAAACTCGATAAAATTTAATAAATTGAAAAACTTGTAAGAAATAATCTAAACTCCAATATGTTACTAAAAACCTTAATAAATTTAAATAACCTTAAAAACCTTATTTATTTTATAAGAAAACTCCTACTAAAACAAACATTTACTTACTCCCTTTGGTTTTACTCTGGGTTTTGGTGGAAAAGATTCTCTGGGTTTTCATGAATATTAAAGAAATGGAAACTCCTATGTGATTGGTTGAATATAATAAAAATTGACAAAACTAAAATATTGATAATATGGAAAAAAAAGTTGCTTCACTCGATATATAGCCTCTTAAAAAGTGATAAAAACATAGTGTTAGAAAAAATATTTTGAGATTCCAGGCTACTACTCATGAAAAATAAATTTATATATAAAACACTCATTTTATTAGAAAAATGGTATAGGAAAGTTGTAATGTATTTGAATAAAGAAGTACTAATATGTAAATGATATAATTTTGGATTACTTACTCATCAAATTGTGAAAACCCTACTATTTTCATTAGTAAACCCATTGCTATTCATTATATAATTACTACTTAGGCATCTCTTTGGGTTTTGGGGAAAAGGTGTCTCTGGGTTTTCATTCTATAGTAAAGACCTTCTAATCAGTAGAAAGTACTATCACTTTGGCTTTGCAAGTTTGACTTTGTGTTTTCATGCACTTCGCTTTGGGTTTTCATATGTGACGCAATACGCAGAGTCTTCGCTTCGCTCAGGACTCGCGTCCAAATTCAATAAAAATTGCCTCGTCTTTGGCTTACCCGAAGGGTTTTGGCGTCAGCCTTTTTTCAGGTTTTCTAAAAAAGAAAAGATTTTTTATTATTCAGCCACACTTAAAATATTATCTTTTGTTATATATTTATTTTAGATTACTTTTATATGTTTCTATACTTTATTTCGTTTCTAAGTCAAGTCTTTATAGACGAGTCACCCTTTGATATCCCTATATATGGGGTTTTGGGGCTCCGCAGATGGCCATTTTTTCGACCTTGACTTTTTATATATAAAATTATTGCGTGACGCTTTGTTACTTATATTAACTGGGGTTCTGGGGAGGGGGTAAAGTCGATTTTTACCTTGTGAGCCATTTCTAATGCTATCTTATTGAAAATTAGATATTTACCCCACAATCGACTATGGAGATTCGATATCGCGTGGTCAACAATAGAATTAAATTTTTTACTTGCATCACATTGTCTTCATGTTACAAAAAATAAGAAAATGTAAAAAGTTCAAAATATTAAAAATAAAGTTGCTTCACTCGTCATATAGGCTCTAAAAAAGGGATCAAAACATAGTGTTAGAAAAAATATTTTAAGATTTCTGACTACTACTCATGAAAAATTAAATTCATATATAAATTATTAATTGTAGTAGAATAAGGATAAGAAACCCTTAATAGATAAGAGATTCAATATAAGAAAGATAAAAATAATTAGTATTTCATAAAGGTTTTTAAAAATCGTGAGTACTTGCCCATAAAATTGAAAAAACTCCCAAAACCCAGCCATTTTGATAAGAAAACCCTACTAATTTGATAAGAAAACCCTATCAAATTTAATATATTGAAAAAGTTGCAAAAAATAAAACATACAAAAATATGTTAATAGAATCCTTGTGGAATTTTGAAAACCTTCAAAACCTTACTTATTATATAAGAACACTCTCTCAGTTTGATAAGAAAACCCTACTATAATCAATATTTAATTACTATCTTTGGTTTCTCTCTGTGTTTTGGTGAAAAAGTGTCTCTGGGTTTTCTTTCTATAGTAAAGACCTTCTAATCAGTAGAAAGTACTATCACTTTGGCTTTGCAAGTTTGACTTTGTGTTTTCATGCACTTCGCTTTGGGTTTTCATATGTGACGCAATACGCAGAGTCTTCGCTTCGCTCAGGACTCGCGTCCAAATTCAATAAAAATTGCCTCGTCTTTGGCTTACCCGAAGGGTTTTGGCGTCAGCCTTTTTTCAGGTTATCTAAAAAAGAAAAGATTGTTATATTAATTCTACCAAATTGTACTTATATTCTTCTTTGCTTAACTTATTATACTATTTACATGATTTCTATAATGATATAAATTTGACTTCAGACCCCCCCCCCACCCCCACCCCCCCTTTGACTATATAATGAACACTTTCTATATAAGAAAGATACGTTTCGCATCCTTTGGTATCCCTATATATGGGGTTTTGGGGCTCCGTAGATCGTCGAATCTTCCATCCATTTTTTTTATATATAAAATACTGCGTGACGCTTTGATATATATATTAACTGGGGTTTTGCGGAGGGATAAAACAGGATTTTTCCAGTGTAAGATATTTTTCATTCAAAACTGTTAGATATTGTGATATTTACCCCACAATCGACTATGGAGATTCGATATCGCGTGGTCAACAATAAAATTATTTTTTTTACCTGACTCACTTTGGCTTCATGATCAAAAAATAAAGAAATTTGAAAAAGTTCCAAAAATTGAAAATAAAGTTGCTTCACTCGATATATAGCCTTTAAAAAAGGTGTCAAAACATAGTGTTAGAAAAAATATTTTCAGATTCCTGACTACTACTCATGAAAAAAGAAAGTTATATTTAATTTGGTATTTTGTATTATAAAAATGATAACAAACACAAAATAGATATAAGATTCATAATAAGAACGAAAAAAGATTATGTAATTATTATGGATTCCTTGAATCTGTGAGTACTTACCCATAAAATTGAAAAAACTCCCAAAACCCTACAATTTTGATAAGAAAACCCTACTAATTTGATAAGAAAACCCGATAAAAATTAATAAATAGAAAAAGTTGCCAGAAATAATAATATATACTTCACTATCTTACTAAATTCCTCAATAAATTTATCACATCTTTGAAAACCTTATTTATTTTATAAGAACACTTTCCCTTTATTATAAGAAATACCTTCTTACATAAAAATTTACTTACTCTCTTTGGCATCTCTCTGGGTTTTGGTGGAAAGGTGTCTCTGGGTTTTCATTCTATAGTAAAGACCTTCTAATCAGTAGAAAGTACTATCACTTTGGCTTTGCAAGTTTGACCTTGGGTTTTCATACACCTCGCTTTGGGTTTTCATACGTGACGCAATACGCAGAGTCTTCGCTTCGCTCAGGACTCGCGTCACAATTCAATTAAAATTGTTTCGTCTTTGGCTTACCCGTAGGGTTTTGGCGTCAGCCTTTTTTCAGGTTTTCTAAAAAAGAAAAGGTTTTTTATATTATATAGCCACGCTTAACTTATAATCAACTGTTCATTACTTATTATACTTTTATTTCTCCATTGATTATATTGGTTTGCATTTGTTTATTTTTATGTCAATTATTATAAGATGAGTCGCCCTTTGATATCCCTATATATGGGGTTTTGGGGCTCCGTAGATCGTCGATTTTTCCTCCCAACTTTTTTATATATAAAATATTGCGTGACGCTTTGTTACTTATATTAACTGGGGTTCTGGGGAGGGGGTAAAGTCGATTTTTCCCTTGTGAGCCATTTCTAATGCTATCTTATTGAAAATTGGATATTTACTCCACAATCGACTATGGAGATTCGATATCGCGTGGTCAACAATAAAAATAAAATTTTACCTTTACTCACTTTGGCTTCATGATAGTAAAATCAAGAAATTTTAAAAGTGTAAAATATTCAAAATAAAGTTGCTTCACTCGACATATAGCCTCTAAAAAAGGGATCAAAACATAGTGTTAGAAAAAATATTTTCAGATTCCTGACTACTACTTATGGAAAATAATAGTTATATATGAAATTGATAAGAAACCCTTAATAGATAAGAGATTCATTATAAGAAAGATAAAAATAATTAGTATTTCGTAAAGGTTTTTAAAATTGGTGAGTAGTTGCCCACAAAATTGGAAAAACTCCCAAAACCCAGTAATTTTGATAAGAAAACCCAACTAATTTGATAAGAAAACCCTATCAAATTAAATAAATTGAAGAATTTGCAAAAAATAAAATATACAAAAATGTGTTAATATAATCCTTATGTAATTTAGATAACCTTCAAAACCTTACTTATTATATAAGATCACTCTACTAAACCAAACATTTACTTACTCCCTTTGGTTTCTCTTTGGGGTTTTGGTGAAAATGTGTCTCTGGGTTTTCAGATAATAGTTAAGAAAAGGAAACTCATATGTGATTTGTTGAATATAATAAAAATAGGCAAAACAAAAAAAATTATTAATATGGATAAAAAAGTTGATTCACTCGATATATAGCTTCTAGAAAAGTGATAAAAACATAGTTTTAGAAAAGCAAGTTTCAGAATCCTGGCTACTACTCATGAAAAATAAATTTATATATATAAATCTCAATTTATGAGAAAAAAGGTATATGAAAGTTGTAATGTATTCGAATCAAGAAGTACTAATATGTAAATGTGATTATATGTGACTACTTACTCATCTAATTCCGAAAACCCTACTACTTTCATAAGAAAACCCATTGCTACTCATTATATAATTACTAACTTAGGCATCTCTCTGGGTTTTGGTGAAAAGGTGTCTCTGGGTTTTCATTCTATAGTAAAGACATACTAATCAGGAGAAAGTACTATCTCTTTGGCTTTGCAAGTTTGACCTTGGGTTTTCATACACCTCGCTTTGGGTTTTCATACGTGACGCAATACGCAGAGTCTTCGCTTCGCTCAGGACTCGCGTCCAAATTCAATAAAAAATGCCTCGTCTTTGGCTTACCCGAAGGGTTTTGGCGTCAGCCTTTTTTCAGGTTATCTAAAAAAGAAAAGATTTTTTATATTAGCCACACTTAAAATATTATCTATTGTTATAGATTTATTTTAGATTACTTTTATATGTTTCCATACATTATTACATTTCTAAGTCAAGTCTTTATAGACGAGTCACCCTTTGATATCCCTATATATGGGGTTTTGGGGCTCCGCAGATCGTCGATTTTTCCAACTGAATTTTTATATATAAAATATGCGTGACGCTTTGATATATATATTAACTGGGGTTCTGCGGAGGGAGAAAACACGATTTTTACAGTGTAAGACATTTCTAATGCAAACTGATAGAAAATGAGATATTTACCCCACAATCGACTATGGAGATTCGATATCGCGTGGTCAACAATAAAATTAAAATTTTACCCTGACTCACTTTAGCTTCATGATAATAAAATAAAAAAAATTAAAAAGTCCAAAATATTGAAAATAAAGTTGCTTCACTCGACATATAGACTCTAAAAAAGGGATCAAATCATAGTGTTAGAAAAAATATTTTAAGATTCCTGACTACTACTCATAAAAAATAAAGTTATATTAAAAATTGATAAGAAACTCTTAATTAATAAGAGATTCAATATATGAAAGATAAAAATAATTAGTATTTCATAAAGGTTTTTAAAATGGTGAGTACTTGCCCATAAAATTGAAAAAACTCCCAAAACCCAGCCATTTTGATAAGAAAACCTACTAATTTGATAAGAAAACCCTATCAAATTAAATAAATTGAAAAAGTTGTTAAAAATAAAATATACAAAAATATGTTAATATAATACTTATGAAATTTAGAAAACATTCAAAACATTACTTATTATATAAGAACACTCTCTCAGTTTGATAAGAAAACCCTACTATAATAAATATTGAATTACTATCTTTGGTTTCTCTCTGTGTTTTGGGGAAAAGGTGTCTCTGGGTTTTCATTCTATAGTAAAGACCTTCTAATCAGTAGAAAGTACTATCACTTTGGCTTTGCAAGTTTGACTTTGTGTTTTCATGCACTTCGCTTTGGGTTTTCATATGTGACGCAATACGCAGAGTCTTCGCTTCGCTCAGGACTCGCGTCCAAATTCAATAAAAATTGCCTCGTCTTTGGCTTACCCGAAGGGTTTTGGCGTCAGCCTTTTTTCAGGTTATCTAAAAAAGAAAAGATTGTTATATTAATTCTACCAAATTGTACTTATATTCTTCTTTGCTTAACTTATTATACTATTTACATGATTTCTATAATGATATAAATTTGACTTCAGACCCCCCCCCCACCCCCACCCCCCCTTTGACTATATAATGAACACTTTCTATATAAGAAAGATACGTTTCGCATCCTTTGGTATCCCTATATATGGGGTTTTGGGGCTCCGTAGATCGTCGAATCTTCCATCCATTTTTTTTATATATAAAATACTGCGTGACGCTTTGATATATATATTAACTGGGGTTTTGCGGAGGGAGAAAACAGGATTTTTCCAGTGTAAGATATTATTCAACCAAAACTCATAGATAATGTGATATTTACCCCACAATCGACAATGGAGATTCGATATCGCGTGGTCAACAATAAATTATTTTTTTTACCTGACTCACTTTGGCTTCATGATCAAAAAATAAAGAAATTTGAAAAAGTTCCAAAAATTGAAAATAAAGTTGCTTCACTCGATATATAGCCTTTAAAAAAGGTGTCAAAACATAGTGTTAGAAAAAATATTTTCAGATTCCTGACTACTACTCATGAAAAAAGAAAGTTATATTTAATTTGGTATTTTGTATTATAAAAATGATAACAAACACAAAATAGATATAAGATTCATAATAAGAACGAAAAAAGATTATGTAATTATTATGGATTCCTTGAATCTGTGAGTACTTACCCATAAAATTAAAAAAAACTCAAAAACCCTACAATTTTGATAAGAAAACCCTACTAATTTGATAAGAAAACCCGATAAAAATTAATAAATAGAAAAAGTTGCCAGAAATAATAATATATACTTCACTATCTTACTAAATTCCTCAATAAATTTATCACATCTTAGAAAACCTTATTTATTTTATAAGAACACTTTCCCATTATTATAAGAAATACCTTCTTACATAAAAATTTACTTACTCTCTTTGGCATCTCTCTGGGTTTTGGTGGAAAGGTGTCTCTGGGTTTTCATTCTATAGTAAAGACATAATAAACAGTAGAAAATACTATCACTTTGGCTTTGCAAGTTTGACCTTGGGTTTTCATACACCTCGCTTTGGGTTTTCATACGTGACGCAATACGCAGAGTCTTCGCTTCGCTCAGGACTCGCGTCACAATTCAATTAAAATTGTTTCGTCTTTGGCTTACCCGTAGGGTTTTGGCGTCAGCCTTTTTTCAGGTTTTCTAAAAAAGAAAAGGTTTTTTATATTATATAGCCACGCTTAACTTATAATCAACTGTTCATTACTTATTATACTTTTATTTCTCCATTGATTATATTGGTTTGCATTTGTTTATTTTTATGTCAATTATTATATAGATGAGTCGCCCTTTGGTATACTTATATATGGGGTTTTGGGGCTCCGTAGATCGTCGATTTTTCGCTGTGAATTTTTTTATATATAAAATACTGCGTGACGCTTGTTACTTATATTAACTGGGGTTCTGGGGAGGGGGTAAAGTCGATTTTTCCCTTGTGAGCCATTTCTAATGCTATCTTATTGAAAATTGGATAGTTACCCCACAATCGACTATGGAGAATTGATATCGCGTGGTCAACAATAAAATTATAATTTCACATTGACTCACTTTGACTTCATGATACATAATTTAGAAAAGTGGAAAAGGCAAAAATATTCAAAATAAAGTTGCTTCACTCGACATATAGCCTCTAAAAATGATGTCAAAATATAGTGTTAGAAAAAATATTTTCAGATTCCTGACTACTTCTCATAAAAAAAGAAATTTATATAAAAATTACTATATTTTATTATGAATTTGGTAAGAAACCCTTAATAGATAAGAGATTCAATATAAGAAAGATAAAAACAATTAGTATTTCATAAAAGTTTTTAAAATTGGTGAGTACTTGCCCATAAAATTGAAAAAACTCCCAAAACCCAGCCATTTTGATAAGAAAACCCAACTAATTTGATAAGAAAACCTGAATCAAATAATAAAGTTATAAAAGTTGTAGGAAATAATAAATACTTCAATATATTACTAAAATCCTTAATAAATTGAGATAACCTTGAAATCCTTTTTATTTGTTAAGAAAACTCTACTAAAACAAACATTTACTTACTCCCTTTGGTTTTACTCTGGGTTTTGGTGGAAAAGATTCTCTGGGTTTTCATGAATATTAAAGAAATGGAAACTCCTATGTGATTGGTTGAATATAATAAAAATTGACAAAACTAAAATATTGATAATATGGAAAAAAAAGTTGCTTCACTCGATATATAGCCTCTTAAAAAGTGATAAAAACATAGTGTTAGAAAAAATATTTTGAGATTCCAGGCTACTACTCATGAAAAATAAATTTATATATAAAACACTCATTTTATTAGAAAAATGGTATAGGAAAGTTGTAATGTATTTGAATAAAGAAGTACTAATATGTAAATGATATAATTTTGGATTACTTACTCATCAAATTGTGAAAACCCTACTATTTTCATTAGTAAACCCATTGCTATTCATTATATAATTATCTAACTTAAGCTCTCTTTGGGTTTTGGGGAAAAGGTGTCTCTGGGTTTTCATTCTATAGTAAAGACCTTCTAATCAGTAGAAAGTACTATCACTTTGGCTTTGCAAGTTTGACTTTGTGTTTTCATGCACTTCGCTTTGGGTTTTCATATGTGACGCAATACGCAGAGTCTTCGCTTCGCTCAGGACTCGCGTCCCAATTTAATTAAAAATGCCTCGTCTTTGGCTTACCCGAAGGGTTTTGGCGTCAGCCTTTTTTCAGGTTATCTAAAAAAAGAAAAGATCGTTTTTAATATTTAGCCACACTTAAAATATTATTTATTGTTCTTGATTTATTTTATATTACTTTTATATGTTTCCATACATTATTATATTTCTATTTCAAGTCTTTATAGACTAGTCATTCTTTGGTATCCCTATATATGGGGTTTTGGGGCTCCGCAGATCGTCGATTTTTCCATGTGAATTTTTGTTATATAAAAATATTGCGTGACGCTTTGATATATATATAATTGGGGTTTGGGGACCGATAAAACGTGATTTTTTCCCCTCAGGATTTCTAATGCTATCTATTGAAAATTAGATATTTACCCCACAATCGACTATGGAGATTCGATATCGCGTGGTCAACAATAAAATTAAAATTTTACCCTGACTCACTTTGGCTTCATGATAATAAAATCACGAAAATTTAAAAAGTTCAAAATATTGAAAATAAAGTTGCTTCACTCGACATATAGGCTCTAAAAAAGGGATCAAATTATAGTGTTAGAAAAATTATTTTAAGATTCCTGACTACTACTCATAAAAATTTAAGTTATATATAAATTATTAATTTTTATTATGAAATTAATAAGAGATTCAATATATGAAAGATAAAAATAATTAGTATTTCATAAAGGTTTTTAAAATGGTGAGTACTTGCCCATAAAATTGAAAAAACTCCCAAAACCCAGCCATTTTGATAAGAAAACCTACTAATTTGATAAGAAAACCCTATCAAATTAAATAAATTGAAAAAGTTGTTAAAAATAAAATATACAAAAATATGTTAATATAATACTTATGAAATTTAGAAAACATTCAAAACATTACTTATTATATAAGAACACTCTCTCAGTTTGATAAGAAAACCCTACTATAATAAATATTGAATTACTATCTTTGGTTTCTCTCTGTGTTTTGGGGAAAAGGT
>ARYC01014769.1:0-23083 GCA_000711775.1 Oxytricha trifallax
TACAAGATGAGTTATTTTTGAGGTCACATGGATATTGTTGAAGTATGAGTTTTTGAAATTATAGAAATTAAAAAGTCAAAAAGATTAATTTAAATTAAAACTAAAACTGCAAAAAATTAATTAAATTAAATTTAAAATAAAAATTTCGGTCTTCAATAACAGGCTCTGAATCGAACATAAAGGACTTCAAATCGCAACTATTTTTATTTGCCAAAATCTCTAAAATTTATTGCAATTTTTAGGAAATTTAGGGAATCTCGAAATTGAACATTTGCCAACACCAAGCTTCATCCTTGCTTCCCAGGGTCGTGAATACACAGGAAAGATGCAGAATTTGTTAGTTAACAGGAATAACATAATATAAAAATTTACAAAGTAAGCCTTCACCCTTTAACAGTTGACTTTATGAAATTGGTCCAAGGAATTTTATAGCAAAATTACACTTTTCTTTACATTGCCTATTTTAAGCGATGATTATTTTTTATAATTTGAGAATATATAACTAATATGTAGTTTTTAATTCTCTACAAGATGAGTTATTTTTGAGGTCACTTGGATCATTTGAAGTATGAGTTTTTGAAATTATAGAAATTAAAAGTCAAAAAGATTAATTAAAATTAAAATTAAAACTGCCAAAAATTAATTAAATTAAATTTAAAATAAAAATTTCGGTCTTCAATAACAGGCTCTTAATCGCACGGGAAGGGTTTCAAATCGCAACTATTTTGATTTGCCAAAATCTCTAAAATTTATTGCAATTTTTAGGAAATTTAGGGAATCTCGAAATCGAACATTTGCCAACACCAAGCTTCATCCTTGCTTCCCAGAGTCGTGAATACAAAGGAAAGATGCAGAATCTATTAGTTAGCAGGAAAAACATAATTCAAAAATTTATAAAGTAAGCCTTCACCCTTTAACAGTTGACTTTCAGAAATTGGTCGAAGAGATTTCTGAACAAATTTACTCTTTTCTACACTTTGCCTATTTTAGGCAATGATTATTTTTTAATTTTCTCAAAAAATATAACTAATATGTAGTCTTTAATTCTCTACAAGATGAGTTATTTTCGAGGTCACTTGGATATTGTTGAAGTATGAGTTTTTGAAATTATAGAAATTAAAAGTCAAAAAGATTAATTAAAATTAAAATTAAAACTGCCAAAAATTAATTAAATTAAATTTAAAATAAAAATTTCGGTCTTCAATAACAGGCTCTGAATCGCACGGGAAGGGTTTCAAATCGCAACTATTTTGATTTGCCAAAATCTCTAAAATTTATTGCAATTTTTAGGAAATTTAGGGAATCTCGAAATCGAACATTTGCCAACACCAAGCTTCATCCTTGCTTCCCAGAGTCGTGAATACAAAGGAAAGATGCAGAATCTATTAGTTAGCAGGAAAAACATAATTCAAAAATTTATAAAGTAAGCCTTCACCCTTTAACAGTTGACTTTCAGAAATTGGTCGAAGAGATTTCTGAACAAATTTACTCTTTTCTACACTTTGCCTATTTTAGGCAATGATTATTTTTTAATTTCTCAAAAATATAACTAATATGTAGTCTTTAATTCTCTACAAGATGAGTTATTTTCGAGGTCACTTGGATATTGTTGAAGTATAAGTTTTTGAAATTATAGAAATTAAAAGTCAAAAAGAATGATTTTAATTTAAATTAAAACTGCCAAAAATTAATTAAATTAAATTTAAATTAAAAATTTCGGTCTTCAATAACAGGCTCTGAATCGCACGGGAAGGGCTTCAAATCGCAACTATTTTTATTTGCCAAAATCTTTAAAATTTATTGCAATTTTTAGGAAATTTAGGGAATCTCGAAATCGAACATTTGCCAACACCATACTTCATTCTTAGCTTCCCAGGGTCGTGAATACATAGGAAAGATGCAGAATTTATTAGTTAGCAGGAAAAACATAAAATAAAAATTGATAAAAGAACCCTTGACCCTTTGACAGTTGACTTTATGAAATTGATCTTTGACATTTTTAAACAAATTTACTCTTTTCTACACTTTGCTTATTTTAGGCAATGATTATTTTTTAAAATCTGAGAAAATATAACTAATAATATGTAGTCTTTAATTCTCTACAAGATGAGTTATTTTCGAGGTCACTTGGATATTGTTGAAGTATAAGTTTTTGAAATTATAGAAATTAAAAGTCAAAAAGAATGATTTTAATTTAAATTAAAACTGCCAAAAATTAATTAAATTAAATTTAAATTAAAAATTTCGGTCTTCAATAACAGGCTCTGAATCGCACGGGAAGGGCTTCAAATCGCAACTATTTTTATTTGCCAAAATCTTTAAAATTTATTGCAATTTTTAGGAAATTTAGGGAATCTCGAAATCGAACATTTGCCAACACCAAGCTTCATCCTTGCTTGCCAGGGTCGTGAATAGACAGGAAAGATGCAGAATTTATTAGTTAGCAGGAAGAACATAAAATAAAAATTTATAAAGTAAGCCTTCACCCTTTAACAGTTGACTTTATGAAATTGGTCCAAGGAATTTTATAGCAAAATTACACTTTTCTTTACATTGCCTATTTTAAGCGATGATTATTTTTTATAATTTGAGAATATATAACTAATATGTAGTTTTTAATTCTCTACAAGATGAGTTATTTTTGAGGTCACTTGGATCATTTGAAGTATGAGTTTTTGAAATTATAGAAATTAAAAGTCAAAAAGATTAATTAAAATTAAAATTAAAACTGCCAAAAATTAATTAAATTAAATTTAAAATAAAAATTTCGGTCTTCAATAACAGGCTCTGAATCGAACGGGAAGGGCTTCAAATCGCAACTATTTATATTTGCCAAAAATGCTAAAATTTATTGCAATTTTTAGGAAATTTTGGGAATCTCGAAATTGAACATTTGCCAACACCAAGCTTCATCCTTGCTTCCCAGGGTCGTTAATACACAGGAAAGATGCAGAATTTATTTGTTAGCAGGAAAAACATAAAATAAAAGTTTGTAAAGTAAGCCTTCACCCTTTAACAGTTGACTTTATGAAATTGGTCTTGGACATTTTTGAACAAATTTACTCTTTCTTCACTTTGCTTATTTTAGGCAATGATTATTTTTAAAAATCTGAAAAAATATAACTTATATGTAGTCTTTAATTCTCTACAAGATGAGTTATTTTTGAGGTCACATGGATATTGTTGAAGTATGAGTTTTTGAAATTATAGAAATTAAAAAGTCAAAAAGATTAATTTAAATTAAAACTAAAACTGCAAAAAATTAATTAAATTAAATTTAAAATAAAAATTTCGGTCTTCAATAACAGGCTCTGAATCGAACATAAAGGACTTCAAATCGCAACTATTTTTATTTGCCAAAATCTCTAAAATTTATTGCAATTTTTAGGAAATTTAGGGAATCTCGAAATCGAACATTTGCCAACACCAAGCTTCATCCTTGCTTCCCAGAGTCGTGAATACAAAGGAAAGATGCAGAATCTATTAGTTAGCAGGAAAAACATAATTCAAAAATTTATAAAGTAAGCCTTCACCCTTTAACAGTTGACTTTCAGAAATTGGTCGAAGAGATTTCTGAACAAATTTACTCTTTTCTACACTTTGCCTATTTTAGGCAATGATTATTTTTTAATTTCTCAAAAATATAACAAATATGTAGTCTTTAATTCTCTACAAGATGAATTATTTTCGAGGTCACTTGGATATTGTTGAAGTATGAGTTTTTGAAACTATAGAAATTAAAAACTCCAAAAGATTAATTTAATTAAATTTAAAACTGCCAAAAATTAATTAAATTAAATTTAAAATAAAAATTTCGGTCTTCAATAACAGGCTCTGAATCGAACGGGAAGGACTTCAAATCGCAACTATTTATATTTGCCAAAATCTCTAAAATTTATTGCAATTTTTAGGAAATTTTGGGAATCTCGAAATTGAACATTTGCCAACACCAAGCTTCATCCTTGCTTCCCAGGGTCGTGAATACACAGGAAAGATGCAGAATTTGTTAGTTAACAGGAATAACATAATATAAAAATTTACAAAGTAAGCCTTCACCCTTTAACAGTTGACTTTATGAAATTGGTCGAAGACATTTTATAGCAAAATTACTCTTTTCTTCACTTTGCCTATTTTAGGCAATGATTATTTTTTAATATCTCAAAAAATATAACTAATTTGTAGTATTTAATTCTCTACAAGATGAGTTATTTTTGAGGTCACTTGGATATTGTTGAAGTATGAGTTTTTGAAATTATAGAAATTTAAAAGTCAAAAAGACTATTTTAAATTAAAATTAAACTCTACCAAAAATTAATTAAATTAAATTTAAAATAAAAATTTCAGTCTTCAATAACAGGCTCTGAATCGCACGGGAAGGGCTTCAAATCGCAACTATTTTTATTTGCCAAAATCTCTAAAATTTATTGCAATTTTTATGAAATTTAGGGAATCTCGAAATTGAACATTTGCCAACACCAAGCTTCATCCTTGCTTCCCAGGGTCGTGAATACATAGGAAAGATGCAAAATTTATTAGTTAGCAGGAAAAACATAATTCAAAAATTTATAAAGTAAGCCTTCACCCTTTAATAGTTGACTTTATGAAATTGGTCTTGGACATTTTTGAACAAATTTTCTCTTTTCTTCACTTTGCCTATTTTAGGCAATGATTATTTTTTAATTTCTCAAAAAATATAACTAATATGTAGTCTTTAATTCTCTGCAAGATGAGTTATTTTTGAGGTCACTTGGATATTGTTGAAGTATGAGTTTTTGAAATTATAGAAATTAAAAGTCAAAAAGATTAATTAAAATTAAAATTAAAACTGCCAAAAATTAATTAAATTAAATTTAAAATAAAAATTTCGGTCTTCAATAACAGGCTCTGAATCGCACGGGAAGGGTTTCAAATCGCAACTATTTATATTTGCCAAAATCTCTAAAATTTATTGCAATTTTTAGGAAATTTAGGGAATCTCGAAATCGAACATTTGCCAACACCAAGCTTCATCCTTGCTTGCCAGGGTCGTGAATAGACAGGAAAGATGCAGAATTTATTAGTTAGCAGGAAAAACATAATTCAAAAATTTATAAAGTAAGCCTTCACCCTTTAATAGTTGACTTTATGAAATTGGTCTTGGACATTTTTGAACAAATTTTCTCTTTTCTTCACTTTGCCTATTTTAGGCAATGATTATTTTTTAATTTCTCAAAAAATATAACTAATATGTAGTCTTTAATTCTCTGCAAGATGAGTTATTTTTGAGGTCACTTGGATATTGTTGAAGTATGAGTTTTTGAAATTATAGAAATTATAAAGTCAAAAAGATCAATTTATATTAAAATTAAAACTGCAAAAAATTAATTAAATTAAATTTAAAATAAAAATTTCGGTCTTCAATAACAGGCTCTTAATCGCACGGGAAGGGTTTCAAATCGCAACTATTTTGATTTGCCAAAATCTCTAAAATTTATTGCAATTTTTGGAATTTTATGGAATCTCGAAATCGAACATTTGCCAACACCAAGCTTCATCCTTGCTTCCCAGGGTCGTGAATAGACAGGAAAGATGCAGAATTTGTTAGTTAACAGGAATAACATAATATAAAAATTTACAAAGTAAGCCTTCACCCTTTAACAGTTGACTTTATGAAATTGGTCCAAGGAATTTTATAGCAAAATTACACTTTTCTTTACTTTGCCTATTTTAGGCAATGATTATTTTTTAATATCTCAAAAAATATAACTAATTTGTAGTATTTAATTCTCTACAAGATGAGTTATTTTTGAGGTCACTTGGATATTGTTGAAGTATGAGTTTTTGAAATTATAGAAATTAAAAAGTCAAAAAGATTAATTTAAATTAAAATTAAAACTGCCAAAAATTAATTAAATTAAATTTAAAATATAAATTTCGGTCTTCAATAACAGGCTCTGAATCGCACGGGAAGGGCTTCAAATCGCAACTATTTTTATTTGACAAATCTCTAAAATTTATTGCAATTTTTAGGAAATTTAGGGAATCTCGAAATCGAACATTTGCCAACACCAAGCTTCATCCTTGCTTCCCAGAGTCGTGAATACAAAGGAAAGATGCAGAATTTATTAGTTAGCAGGAAAAACATAATTCAAAAATTTATAAAGTAAGCCTTCACCCTTTAATAGTTGACTTTATGAAATTGGTCTTGGACATTTTTGAACAAATTTTCTCTTTTCTTCACTTTGCCTATTTTAGGCAATGATTATTTTTTAATTTCTCAAAAAATATAACTAATATGTAGTCTTTAATTCTCTGCAAGATGAGTTATTTTTGAGGTCACTTGGATATTGTTGAAGTATGAGTTTTTGAAATTATAGAAATTATAAAGTCTAAAAGGTTAATTTAAATTAGCCAAAAATTAATTAAATTAAATTTAAAATAAAAATTTCGGTCTTCAATAACAGGCTCTGAATCGCACGGGAAGGCCTTCAAATCGCAACTATTTATATTTGCCAAAAATGCTAAAATTTATTGCAATTTTTAAGAAATTTAGGGAATCTCAAAATCGAACAATTGCCAACACCAAGCTTCATCCTTGCTTCCCAGGGTCGTGAATAGACAGGAAAGATGCAGAATTTATTAGTTAGCAGGAAAAACATAATTCAAAAATTTATAAAGTAAGCCTTCACCCTTTAATAGTTGACTTTATGAAATTGGTCTTGGACATTTTTGAACAAATTTTCTCTTTTCTTCACTTTGCCTATTTTAGGCAATGATTATTTTTTAATTTCTCAAAAAATATAACTAATATGTAGTCTTTAATTCTCTGCAAGATGAGTTATTTTTGAGGTCACTTGGATATTGTTGAAGTATGAGTTTTTGAAATTATAGAAATTATAAAGTCTAAAAGATTAATTAAAATTAAAATTAAAACTGCCAAAAATTAATTAAATTAAATTTAAAATAAAAATTTCGGTCTTCAATAACAGGCTCTTAATCGCACGGGAAGGGTTTCAAATCGCAACTATTTTGATTTGCCAAAATCTCTAAAATTTATTGCAATTTTTGGAATTTTATGGAATCTCGAAATCGAACATTTGCCAACACCAAGCTTCATCCTTGCTTCCCAGGGTCGTGAATAGACAGGAAAGATGCAGAATTTATTAGTTAGCAGGAAAAACATAAAATAAAATTTAATAAAGTAAGCCTTCACCCTTTAACAGTTGACTTTATGAAATTGGTCCAAGGAATTTTATAGCAAAATTACACTTTTCTTTACATTGCCTATTTTAAGCGATGATTATTTTTTATAATTTGAGAATATATAACTAATATGTAGTTTTTAATTCTCTACAAGATGAGTTATTTTTGAGGTCACTTGGATCATTTGAAGTATGAGTTTTTGAAATTATAGAATAAAAGTCAAAAAGATTAATTTAAATTAAAATTAAAACTGCCAAAAATTAATTAAATTAAATTTAAAATATAAATTTCGGTCTTCAATAACAGGCTCTGAATCGCACGGGAAGGGCTTCAAATCGCAACTATTTATATTTGCCAAAATCTCTAAAATTTATTGCAATTTTTAGGAAATTTAGGGAATCTCGAAATCGAACATTTGCCAACACCAAGCTTCATCCTTGCTTGCCAGGGTCGTGAATAGACAGGAAAGATGCAGAATTTATTAGTTAGCAGGAAAAACATAATTCAAAAATTTATAAAGTAAGCCTTCACCCTTTAATAGTTGACTTTATGAAATTGGTCTTGGACATTTTTGAACAAATTTTCTCTTTTCTTCACTTTGCCTATTTTAGGCAATGATTATTTTTTAATTTCTCAAAAAATATAACTAATATGTAGTCTTTAATTCTCTGCAAGATGAGTTATTTTTGAGGTCACTTGGATATTGTTGAAGTATGAGTTTTTGAAATTATAGAAATTATAAAGTCTAAAAGATCAATTTATATTAAAATTAAAACTGCAAAAAATTAATTAAATTAAATTTAAAATAAAAATTTCGGTCTTCAATAACAGGCTCTGAATCGAACGGGAAGGACTTCAAATCGCAACTATTTATATTTGCCAAAATCTCTAAAATTTATTGCAATTTTTAGGAAATTTAGGGAATCTCGAAATCGAACATTTGCCAACACCAAGCTTCATCCTTGCTTGCCAGGGTCGTGAATAGACAGGAAAGATGCAGAATTTATTAGTTAGCAGGAAAAACATAATTCAAAAATTTATAAAGTAAGCCTTCACCCTTTAATAGTTGACTTTATGAAATTGGTCTTGGACATTTTTGAACAAATTTTCTCTTTTCTTCACTTTGCCTATTTTAGGCAATGATTATTTTTTAATTTCTCAAAAAATATAACTAATATGTAGTCTTTAATTCTCTGCAAGATGAGTTATTTTTGAGGTCACTTGGATATTGTTGAAGTATGAGTTTTTGAAATTATAGAAATTATAAAGTCTAAAAAGATTAATTAAAATTAAAATTAAAACTGCCAAAAATTAATTAAATTAAATTTAAAATAAAAATTTCGGTCTTCAATAACAGGCTCTGAATCGCACGGGAAGGGTTTCAAATCGCAACTAATTTATATTTGCCAAAATCTCTAAAATTTATTGCAATTTTTAGGAAATTTAGGGAATCTCGAAATCGAACATTTGCCAACACCAAGCTTCATCCTTGCTTGCCAGGGTCGTGAATAGACAGGAAAGATGCAGAATTTATTAGTTAGCAGGAAAAACATAATTCAAAAATTTATAAAGTAAGCCTTCACCCTTTAATAGTTGACTTTATGAAATTGGTCTTGGACATTTTTGAACAAATTTTCTCTTTTCTTCACTTTGCCTATTTTAGGCAATGATTATTTTTTAATTTCTCAAAAAATATAACTAATATGTAGTCTTTAATTCTCTGCAAGATGAGTTATTTTTGAGGTCACTTGGATATTGTTGAAGTATGAGTTTTTGAAATTATAGAAATTATAAAGTCAAAGATTAATTAAAATTAAAATTAAAACTGCCAAAAATTAATTAAATTAAATTTAAAATAAAAATTTCGGTCTTCAATAACAGGCTCTGAATCGCACGGGAAGGGTTTCAAATCGCAACTATTTAGATTTGCCAAAATCTCTAAAATTTATTGCAATTTTTGGAAATTTAGGGAATCTCGAAATCGAACATTTGCCAACACCAAGCTTCATCCTTGCTTCCCAGGGTCGTGAATAGACAGGAAGATGCAGAATTTATTAGTTAGCAGGAAAAACATAATTCAAAAATTTATAAAGTAAGCCTTCACCCTTTAATAGTTGACTTTATGAAATTGGTCTTGGACATTTTTGAACAAATTTTCTCTTTTCTTCACTTTGCCTATTTTAGGCAATGATTATTTTTTAATTTCTCAAAAAATATAACTAATATGTAGTCTTTAATTCTCTGCAAGATGAGTTATTTTTGAGGTCACTTGGATATTGTTGAAGTATGAGTTTTTGAAATTATAGAAATTATAAAGTCTAAAAGATTAATTTAATTAAAATTAAAACTGCCAAAAATTAAATTAAATTTAAAATAAAAATTTCGGTCTTCAATAACAGGCTCTGAATCGCACGGGAAGGGCTTCAAATCGCAACTATTAAGATTTGCCAAAATCTCTAAAATTTATTGCAATTTTTGGAAATTTAGGGAATCTCGAAATCGAACATTTGCCAACACCAAGCTTCATCCTTGCTTCCCAGAGTCGTGAATACAAAGGAAAGATGCAGAATCTATTAGTTAGCAGGAAAAACATAATTCAAAAATTTATAAAGTAAGCCTTCACCCTTTAACAGTTGACTTTAAGAAATTGGTCGAAGACATTTCTGAACAAATTTACTCTTTTCTACACTTTGCCTATTTTAGGCAATGATTATTTTTTAATTTCTCAAAAAATATAACTAATATGTAGTCTTTAATTCTCTACAAGATGAGTTATTTTCGAGGTCACTTGGATATTGTTGAAGTATGAGTTTTTGAAATTATAGAAATTAAAAGTCAAAAAGATTAATTAAAATTAAAATTAAAACTGCCAAAAATTAATTAAATTAAATTTAAAATAAAAATTTCGGTCTTCAATAACAGGCTCTGAATCGCACGGGAAGGGTTTCAAATCGCAACTATTTATATTTGCCAAAATCTCTAAAATTTATTGCAATTTTTAGGAAATTTAGGGAATCTCGAAATCGAACATTTGCCAACACCAAGCTTCATCCTTGCTTGCCAGGGTCGTGAATAGACAGGAAAGATGCAGAATTTATTAGTTAGCAGGAAGAACATAAAATAAAAATTTACAAAGTAAGCCTTCACCCTTTAACAGTTGACTTTATGAAATTGGTCCAAGGAATTTTAGAACAAAATTACACTTTTCTACACATTGCCTATTTTAAGCAATGATTATATTTTAAAATCTGAGAAAATATAACTAATATGTAGTCTTTAATTCTCTACAAGATGAGTTATTTTCGAGGTCACTTGGATATTTGAAGTATGAGTTTTTGAAATTATAGAAATTAAAAGTCAAAAAGATTAATTAAAATTAAAATTAAAACTGCCAAAAATTAATTAAATTAAATTTAAAATAAAAATTTCGGTCTTCAATAACAGGCTCTTAATCGCACGGGAAGGGTTTCAAATCGCAACTATTTTGATTTGCCAAAATCTCTAAAATTTATTGCAATTTTTGGAATTTTATGGAATCTCGAAATCGAACATTTGCCAACACCAAGCTTCATCCTTGCTTCCCAGGGTCGTGAATAGACAGGAAAGATGCAGAATTTATTAGTTAGCAGGAAAAACATAAAACAAAAATTAATAAAGTAAGCCTTCACCCTTTAACAGTTGACTTTATGAAATTGGTCAAGGAATTTTAGAACAAAATTACACTTTTCTTCACATTGCCTATTTTAAGCAATGATTATTTTTTAAATTTCAAAAAATATAACTAATATGTAGTCTTTAATTCTCTACAAGATGAGTTATTTTTGAGGTCACTTGGATAATTTGAAGTATGAGTTTTTGAAATTATAGAAATTATAAAGTCTAAAAGATTAATTTAAATTAAAATTAAAACTGCCAAAAATTAATTAAATTAAATTTAAAATAAAAATTTAGGTCTTCAATAACAGGCTCTGAATCGAACGGGAAGGGCTTCAAATCGCAACTATTTATATTTGCCAAAAATGCTAAAATTTATTGCAATTTTTAAGAAATTTAGGGAATCTCAAAATCGAACAATTGCCAACACCAAGCTTCATCCTTGCTTCCCAGGGTCGTGAATAGACAGGAAAGATGCAGAATTTATTAGTTAGCAGGAAAAACATAATTCAAAAATTTATAAAGTAAGCCTTCACCCTTTAATAGTTGACTTTATGAAATTGGTCTTGGACATTTTTGAACAAATTTTCTCTTTTCTTCACTTTGCCTATTTTAGGCAATGATTATTTTTTAATTTCTCAAAAAATATAACTAATATGTAGTCTTTAATTCTCTGCAAGATGAGTTATTTTTGAGGTCACTTGGATATTGTTGAAGTATGAGTTTTTGAAATTATAGAAATTATAAAGTAAAAAGATTAATTAAAATTAAAATTAAAACTGCCAAAAATTAATTAAATTAAATTTAAAATAAAAATTTCGGTCTTCAATAACAGGCTCTTAATCGCACGGGAAGGGTTTCAAATCGCAACTATTTTGATTTGCCAAAATCTCTAAAATTTATTGCAATTTTTGGAATTTTATGGAATCTCGAAATCGAACATTTGCCAACACCAAGCTTCATCCTTGCTTCCCAGGGTCGTGAATAGACAGGAAAGATGCAGAATTTATTAGTTAGCAGGAAAAACATAATTCAAAAATTTATAAAGTAAGCCTTCACCCTTTAATAGTTGACTTTATGAAATTGGTCTTGGACATTTTTGAACAAATTTTCTCTTTTCTTCACTTTGCCTATTTTAGGCAATGATTATTTTTTAATTTCTCAAAAAATATAACTAATATGTAGTCTTTAATTCTCTGCAAGATGAGTTATTTTTGAGGTCACTTGGATATTGTTGAAGTATGAGTTTTTGAAATTATAGAAATTATAAAGTCCCAAAAGATTAATTTAATTAAATTTAAAACTGCCAAAAATTAATTAAATTAAATTTAAAATAAAAATTTCGGTCTTCAATAACAGGCTCTTAATCGCACGGGAAGGGTTTCAAATCGCAACTATTTTGATTTGCCAAAATCTCTAAAATTTATTGCAATTTTTGGAATTTTATGGAATCTCGAAATCGAACATTTGCCAACACCAAGCTTCATCCTTGCTTCCCAGGGTCGTGAATAGACAGGAAAGATGCAGAATTTATTAGTTAGCAGGAAAGACAAAGTATAAAAATTTACAAAGTAAGCCTTCACCCTTTAACAGTTGACTTTATGAAATTGGTCGAAGACATTTTATAGCAAAATTACTCTTTTCTTCACTTTGCCTATTTTAGGCAATGATTATTTTTTAATATCTCAAAAAATATAACTAATTTGTAGTATTTAATTCTCTACAAGATGAGTTATTTTTGAGGTCACTTGGATATTGTTGAAGTATGAGTTTTTGAAATTATAGAAATTAAAAAGTCAAAAAGATTAATTTAAATTAAAATTAAAACTGCCAAAAATTAATTAAATTAAATTTAAAATAAAAATTTCGGTCTTCAATAACAGGCTCTTAATCGCACGGGAAGGGTTTCAAATCGCAACTATTTTGATTTGCCAAAATCTCTAAAATTTATTGCAATTTTTGGAATTTTATGGAATCTCGAAATCGAACATTTGCCAACACCAAGCTTCATCCTTGCTTCCCAGGGTCGTGAATAGACAGGAAAGATGCAGAATTTATTAGTTAGCAGGAAAAACATAATTCAAAAATTTATAAAGTAAGCCTTCACCCTTTAATAGTTGACTTTATGAAATTGGTCTTGGACATTTTTGAACAAATTTTCTCTTTTCTTCACTTTGCCTATTTTAGGCAATGATTATTTTTTAATTTCTCAAAAAATATAACTAATATGTAGTCTTTAATTCTCTACAAGATGAGTTATTTTCGAGGTCACTTGGATATTGTTGAAGTATAAGTTTTTGAAATTATAGAAATTAAAAGTCAAAAAGAATGATTTTAATTTAAATTAAAACTGCCAAAAATTAATTAAATTAAATTTAAATTAAAAATTTCGGTCTTCAATAACAGGCTCTGAATCGCACGGGAAGGGCTTCAAATCGCAACTATTTTTATTTGCCAAAATCTTTAAAATTTATTGCAATTTTTAGGAAATTTAGGGAATCTCGAAATCGAACATTTGCCAACACCAGCTTCATCCTTGCTTCCCAGGGTCGTGAATACACAGGAAAGATGCAGAATTTGTTAGTTAACAGGAATAACATAATATAAAAATTTACAAAGTAAGCCTTCACCCTTTAACAGTTGACTTTATGAAATTGGTCCAAGGAATTTTATAGCAAAATTACACTTTTCTTTACATTGCCTATTTTAAGCGATGATTATTTTTTATAATTTGAGAATATATAACTAATATGTAGTTTTTAATTCTCTACAAGATGAGTTATTTTTGAGGTCACTTGGATCATTTGAAGTATGAGTTTTTGAAATTATAGAAATTAAAAGTCAAAAAGATTAATTTAAATTAAAATTAAAACTGCCAAAATTAATTAAATTAAATTTAAAATAAAAATTTCGGTCTTCAATAACAGGCTCTTAATCGCACGGGAAGGGTTTCAAATCGCAACTATTTTGATTTGCCAAAATCTCTAAAATTTATTGCAATTTTTGGAATTTTATGGAATCTCGAAATCGAACATTTGCCAACACCAAGCTTCATCCTTGCTTCCCAGGGTCGTGAATAGACAGGAAAGATGCAGAATTTATTAGTTAGCAGGAAAAACATAATTCAAAAATTTATAAAGTAAGCCTTCACCCTTTAATAGTTGACTTTATGAAATTGGTCTTGGACATTTTTGAACAAATTTTCTCTTTTCTTCACTTTGCCTATTTTAGGCAATGATTATTTTTTAATTTCTCAAAAAATATAACTAATATGTAGTCTTTAATTCTCTGCAAGATGAGTTATTTTTGAGGTCACTTGGATATTGTTGAAGTATGAGTTTTTGAAATTATAGAAATTATAAAGTCAAGATTGATTAATTTAAATTTAAATTTGCCAAAAATTAATTAAATTAAATTTCAAAATAAAAATTTCGGTCTTCAATAACAGGCTCTGAATCGCACGGGAAGGGCTTCAAATCGCAACTATTTTTATATTTTTTTTTTTTTTTTTTTTTTTTTTTTTTTTTTGGAAATCTCTAAAATTTATTGCAATTTTTAGGAAATTTAGGGAATCTCGAAATCGAACATTTGCCAACACCAAGCTTCATCCTTGCTTCCCAGAGTCGTGAATACAAAGGAAAGATGCAGAATTTATTAGTTAGCAGGAAAAACATAATTCAAAAATTTATAAAGTAAGCCTTCACCCTTTAATAGTTGACTTTATGAAATTGGTCTTGGACATTTTTGAACAAATTTTCTCTTTTCTTCACTTTGCCTATTTTAGGCAATGATTATTTTTTAATTTCTCAAAAAATATAACTAATATGTAGTCTTTAATTCTCTACAAGATGAGTTATTTTTGAGGTCACATGGATATTGTTGAAGTATGAGTTTTTGAAATTATAGAAATTAAAAAGTCAAAAAGATTAATTTAAATTAAAACTAAAACTGCAAAAAATTAATTAAATTAAATTTAAAATAAAAATTTCGGTCTTCAATAACAGGCTCTGAATCGAACATAAAGGACTTCAAATCGCAACTATTTTTATTTGCCAAAATCTCTAAAATTTATTGCAATTTTTAGGAAATTTAGGGAATCTCGAAATTGAACATTTGCCAACACAAAGCTTCATCCTTGCTTTCCAGGGTCGCGAATACACAGGAAAGATGCAAAATTTATTAATTAGTAGGAATAACATAAAACAAAAATTTAAAAAGTAAGCCTTCACCCTTTAACAGTTGACTTTATGAAATTGGTCCAAGGAATTTTATAGCAAAATTACTCTTTTCTTCACTTTGCCTATTTTAGGCAATGATTATTTTTTAATATCTCAAAAAATATAACTAATTTGTAGTATTTAATTCTCTACAAGATGAGTTATTTTTGAGGTCACATGGATATTGTTGAAGTATGAGTTTTTGAAATTATAGAAATTAAAAAGTCAAAAAGATTAATTTAAATTAAAACTAAAACTGCAAAAAATTAATTAAATTAAATTTAAAATAAAAATTTCGGTCTTCAATAACAGGCTCTGAATCGAACATAAAGGACTTCAAATCGCAACTATTTTTATTTGCCAAAATCTCTAAAATTTATTGCAATTTTTAGGAAATTTAGGGAATCTCGAAATCGAACATTTGCCAACACCAAGCTTCATCCTTGCTTGCCAGGGTCGTGAATAGACAGGAAAGATGCAGAATTTATTAGTTAGCAGGAAAAACATAATTCAAAAATTTATAAAGTAAGCCTTCACCCTTTAATAGTTGACTTTATGAAATTGGTCTTGGACATTTTTGAACAAATTTTCTCTTTTCTTCACTTTGCCTATTTTAGGCAATGATTATTTTTTAATTTCTCAAAAAATATAACTAATATGTAGTCTTTAATTCTCTGCAAGATGAGTTATTTTTGAGGTCACTTGGATATTGTTGAAGTATGAGTTTTTGAAATTATAGAAATTAAAAGTCAAAAAGATTAATTAAAATTAAAATTAAAACTGCCAAAAATTAATTAAATTAAATTTAAAATAAAAATTTCGGTCTTCAATAACAGGCTCTTAATCGCACGGGAAGGGTTTCAAATCGCAACTATTTTGATTTGCCAAAATCTCTAAAATTTATTGCAATTTTTAGGAAATTTAGGGAATCTCGAAATCGAACATTTGCCAACACCAAGCTTCATCCTTGCTTCCCAGAGTCGTGAATACAAAGGAAAGATGCAGAATCTATTAGTTAGCAGGAAAAACATAATTCAAAAATTTATAAAGTAAGCCTTCACCCTTTAACAGTTGACTTTCAGAAATTGGTCGAAGAGATTTCTGAACAAATTTACTCTTTTCTACACTTTGCCTATTTTAGGCAATGATTATTTTTTAATTTCTCAAAATATAACTAATATGTAGTCTTTAATTCTCTACAAGATGAGTTATTTTTGAGGTCACATGGATATTGTTGAAGTATGAGTTTTTGAAATTATAGAAATTAAAAAGTCAAAAAGATTAATTTAAATTAAAACTAAAACTGCAAAAAATTAATTAAATTAAATTTAAAATAAAAATTTCGGTCTTCAATAACAGGCTCTGAATCGAACATAAAGGACTTCAAATCGCAACTATTTTTATTTGCCAAATCTCTAAAATTTATTGCAATTTTTAGGAAATTTAGGGAATCTCGAAATCGAACATTTGCCAACACCAAGCTTCATCCTTGCTTCCCAGAGTCGTGAATACAAAGGAAAGATGCAGAATCTATTAGTTAGCAGGAAAAACATAATTCAAAAATTTATAAAGTAAGCCTTCACCCTTTAACAGTTGACTTTCAGAAATTGGTCGAAGAGATTTCTGAACAAATTTACTCTTTTCTACACTTTGCCTATTTTAGGCAATGATTATTTTTTAATTTCTCAAAAATATAACTAATATGTAGTCTTTAATTTCTACAAGATGAGTTATTTTCGAGGTCACTTGGATATTGTTGAAGTATGAGTTTTTGAAATTATAGAAATTAAAAGTCAAAAAGATTAATTAAAATTAAAATTAAAACTGCCAAAAATTAATTAAATTAAATTTAAAATAAAAATTTCGGTCTTCAATAACAGGCTCTTAATCGCACGGGAAGGGTTTCAAATCGCAACTATTTTGATTTGCCAAAATCTCTAAAATTTATTGCAATTTTTGGAATTTTATGGAATCTCGAAATCGAACATTTGCCAACACCAAGCTTCATCCTTGCTTCCCAGGGTCGTGAATAGACAGGAAAAGATGCAGAATTTATTAGTTAGCAGGAAAAACATAATTCAAAAATTTATAAAGTAAGCCTTCACCCTTTAATAGTTGACTTTATGAAATTGGTCTTGGACATTTTTGAACAAATTTTCTCTTTTCTTCACTTTGCCTATTTTAGGCAATGATTATTTTTTAATTTCTCAAAAAATATAACTAATATGTAGTCTTTAATTCTCTACAAGATGAGTTATTTTCGAGGTCACTTGGATATTGTTGAAGTATAAGTTTTTGAAATTATAGAAATTAAAAGTCAAAAAGAATGATTTTAATTTAAATTAAAACTGCCAAAAATTAATTAAATTAAATTTAAATTAAAAATTTCGGTCTTCAATAACAGGCTCTGAATCGCACGGGAAGGGCTTCAAATCGCAACTATTTTTATTTGCCAAAATCTTTAAAATTTATTGCAATTTTTAGGAAATTTAGGGAATCTCGAATCGAACATTTGCCAACACCAAGCTTCATCCTTGCTTCCCAGGGTCGTGAATAGACAGGAAAGATGCAGAATTTATTAGTTAGCAGGAAAAACATAATTCAAAAATTTATAAAGTAAGCCTTCACCCTTTAATAGTTGACTTTATGAAATTGGTCTTGGACATTTTTGAACAAATTTTCTCTTTTCTTCACTTTGCCTATTTTAGGCAATGATTATTTTTTAATTTCTCAAAAAATATAACTAATATGTAGTCTTTAATTCTCTGCAAGATGAGTTATTTTTGAGGTCACTTGGATATTGTTGAAGTATGAGTTTTTGAAATTATAGAAATTATAAAGTCAAAAAGATTAATTTAAATTAAAACTAAAACTGCAAAAAATTAATTAAATTAAATTTAAAATAAAAATTTCGGTCTTCAATAACAGGCTCTGAATCGAACATAAAGGACTTCAAATCGCAACTATTTTTATTTGCCAAAATCTCTAAAATTTATTGCAATTTTTAGGAAATTTAGGGAATCTCGAAATCGAACATTTGCCAACACCAAGCTTCATCCTTGCTTCCCAGAGTCGTGAATACAAAGGAAAGATGCAGAATCTATTAGTTAGCAGGAAAAACATAATTCAAAAATTTATAAAGTAAGCCTTCACCCTTTAACAGTTGACTTTCAGAAATTGGTCGAAGAGATTTCTGAACAAATTTACTCTTTTCTACACTTTGCCTATTTTAGGCAATGATTATTTTTTAATTTCTCAAAAATATAACTAATATAGAGTTTTTAATTCTCTACAAGATGAGTTATTTTCTAGGTCACTTGGATATTGTTGAAGTATGAGTTTTTGAAATTATAGAAATTTAAAAGTCAAAAAGACTATTTTAAATTAAAATTAAACTCTACCAAAAATTAATTAAATTAAATTTAAAATAAAAATTTCAGTCTTCAATAACAGGCTCTGAATCGCACGGGAAGGGCTTCAAATCGCAACTATTTTTATTTGCCAAAATCTCTAAAATTTATTGCAATTTTTATGAAATTTAGGGAATCTCGAAATTGAACATTTGCCAACACCAAGCTTCATCCTTGCTTCCCAGGGTCGTGAATACATAGGAAAGATGCAAAATTTATTAGTTAGCAGGAAAAACATAATTCAAAAATTTATAAAGTAAGCCTTCACCCTTTAATAGTTGACTTTATGAAATTGGTCTTGGACATTTTTGAACAAATTTTCTCTTTTCTTCACTTTGCCTATTTTAGGCAATGATTATTTTTTAATTTCTCAAAAAATATAACTAATATGTAGTCTTTAATTCTCTGCAAGATGAGTTATTTTTGAGGTCACTTGGATATTGTTGAAGTATGAGTTTTTGAAATTATAGAAATTATAAAGTCAAAAAGATTAATTAAAATTAAAATTAAAACTGCCAAAAATTAATTAAATTAAATTTAAAATAAAAATTTCGGTCTTCAATAACAGGCTCTGAATCGCACGGGAAGGGTTTCAAATCGCAACTATTTATATTTGCCAAAATCTCTAAAATTTATTGCAATTTTTAGGAAATTTAGGGAATCTCGAAATCGAACATTTGCCAACACCAAGCTTCATCCTTGCTTGCCAGGGTCGTGAATAGACAGGAAAGATGCAGAATTTATTAGTTAGCAGGAAAAACATAATTCAAAAATTTATAAAGTAAGCCTTCACCCTTTAATAGTTGACTTTATGAAATTGGTCTTGGACATTTTTGAACAAATTTTCTCTTTTCTTCACTTTGCCTATTTTAGGCAATGATTATTTTTTAATTTCTCAAAAAATATAACTAATATGTAGTCTTTAATTCTCTGCAAGATGAGTTATTTTTGAGGTCACTTGGATATTGTTGAAGTATGAGTTTTTGAAATTATAGAAATAAACTCCAAAAGATTAATTTAATTAAATTTAAAACTGCCAAAAATTAATTAAATTAAATTTAAAATAAAAATTTCGGTCTTCAATAACAGGCTCTTAATCGCACGGGAAGGGTTTCAAATCGCAACTATTTTGATTTGCCAAAATCTCTAAAATTTATTGCAATTTTTGGAATTTTATGGAATCTCGAAATCGAACATTTGCCAACACCAAGCTTCATCCTTGCTTCCCAGGGTCGTGAATAGACAGGAAAGATGCAGAATTTATTAGTTAGCAGGAAAAACATAATTCAAAAATTTATAAAGTAAGCCTTCACCCTTTAATAGTTGACTTTATGAAATTGGTCTTGGACATTTTTGAACAAATTTTCTCTTTTCTTCACTTTGCCTATTTTAGGCAATGATTATTTTTTAATTTCTCAAAAAATATAACTAATATGTAGTCTTTAATTCTCTGCAAGATGAGTTATTTTTGAGGTCACTTGGATATTGTTGAAGTATGAGTTTTTGAAATTATAGAAATTATAAAGTCTAAAAATGTTAATTTAAATTAGCCAAAAATTAATTAAATTAAATTTAAAATAAAAATTTCGGTCTTCAATAACAGGCTCTGAATCGCACGGGAAGGCCTTCAAATCGCACTATTTATATTTGCCAAAATCTCTAAAATTTATTGCAATTTTTAGGAAATTTAGGGAATCTCGAAATCGAACATTTGCCAACACCAAGCTTCATCCTTGCTTGCCAGGGTCGTGAATAGACAGGAAAGATGCAGAATTTATTAGTTAGCAGGAAAAACATAATTCAAAAATTTATAAAGTAAGCCTTCACCCTTTAATAGTTGACTTTATGAAATTGGTCTTGGACATTTTTGAACAAATTTTCTCTTTTCTTCACTTTGCCTATTTTAGGCAATGATTATTTTTTAATTTCTCAAAAAATATAACTAATATGTAGTCTTTAATTCTCTGCAAGATGAGTTATTTTTGAGGTCACTTGGATATTGTTGAAGTATGAGTTTTTGAAATTATAGAAATTATAAAGTAAAAAGATTAATTAAAATTAAAATTAAAACTGCCAAAAATTAATTAAATTAAATTTAAAATAAAAATTTCGGTCTTCAATAACAGGCTCTGAATCGCACGGGAAGGGTTTCAAATCGCAACTATTTATATTTGCCAAAAATGCTAAAATTTATTGCAATTTTTAAGAAATTTAGGGAATCTCAAAATCGAACAATTGCCAACACCAAGCTTCATCCTTGCTTCCCAGGGTCGTGAATACATAGGAAAGATGCAGAATTTATTAGTTAGCAGGAAAAACATAAAATAAAAATTGATAAAAGAACCCTTGACCCTTTGACAGTTGACTTTATGAAATTGATCTTTGACATTTTTAAACAAATTTACTCTTTTCTACACTTTGCTTATTTTAGGCAATGATTATTTTTTAAAATCTGAGAAAATATAACTAATATGTAGTCTTTAATTCTCTACAAGATGAGTTATTTTCGAGGTCACTTGGATATTGTTGAAGTATGAGTTTTTGAAATTATAGAAATTAAAAGTCAAAAAGATTAATTAAAATTAAAATTAAAACTGCCAAAAATTAATTAAATTAAATTTAAAATAAAAATTTCGGTCTTCAATAACAGGCTCTGAATCGCACGGGAAGGGTTTCAAATCGCAACATATTTATATTTGCCAAAATCTCTAAAATTTATTGCAATTTTTAGGAAATTTAGGGAATCTCGAAATCGAACATTTGCCAACACCAAGCTTCATCCTTGCTTGCCAGGGTCGTGAATAGACAGGAAAGATGCAGAATTTATTAGTTAGCAGGAAAAACATAATTCAAAAATTTATAAAGTAAGCCTTCACCCTTTAATAGTTGACTTTATGAAATTGGTCTTGGACATTTTTGAACAAATTTTCTCTTTTCTTCACTTTGCCTATTTTAGGCAATGATTATTTTTTAATTTCTCAAAAAATATAACTAATATGTAGTCTTTAATTCTCTGCAAGATGAGTTATTTTCTAGGTCACTTGGATATTGTTGAAGTATGAGTTTTTGAAATTATAGAAATTTAAAAGTCAAAAAGACTATTTTAAATTAAAATTAAACTCTACCAAAAATTAATTAAATTAAATTTAAAATAAAAATTTCAGTCTTCAATAACAGGCTCTGAATCGCACGGGAAGGGCTTCAAATCGCAACTATTTTTATTTGCCAAAATCTCTAAAATTTATTGCAATTTTTATGAAATTTAGGGAATCTCGAAATTGAACATTTGCCAACACCAAGCTTCATCCTTGCTTCCCAGGGTCGTGAATACATAGGAAAGATGCAAAATTTATTAGTTAGCAGGAAAAACATAATTCAAAAATTTATAAAGTAAGCCTTCACCCTTTAATAGTTGACTTTATGAAATTGGTCTTGGACATTTTTGAACAAATTTTCTCTTTTCTTCACTTTGCCTATTTTAGGCAATGATTATTTTTTAATTTCTCAAAAAATATAACTAATATGTAGTCTTTAATTCTCTGCAAGATGAGTTATTTTTGAGGTCACTTGGATATTGTTGAAGTATGAGTTTTTGAAATTATAGAAATTATAAAGTCTAAAAGTCCAAAAGTTTAATTTAAAACTAAAACTGCAAAAAATTAATTAAATTAAATTTAAAATAAAAATTTCGGTCTTCAATAACAGGCTCTGAATCGAACATAAAGGACTTCAAATCGCAACTATTTTTATTTGCCAAAATCTCTAAAATTTATTGCAATTTTTAGGAAATTTAGGGAATCTCGAAATTGAACATTTGCAACACCAAGCTTCATCCTTGCTTCCCAGGGTCGTAAATACACAAGAAAGATGCAGAATTTGTTAGTTAGCAGGAAAGACAAAGTATAAAAATTTACAAAGTAAGCCTTCACCCTTTAACAGTTGACTTTATGAAATTGGTCGAAGGCATTTTATAGCAAAATTACTCTTTTCTTCACTTTGCCTATTTTAGGCAATGATTATTTTTTAATATCTCAAAAAATATAACTAATATGTAGTCTTTAATTCTCTACAAGATGAGTTATTTTCGAGGTCACTTGGATATTGTTGAAGTATAAGTTTTTGAAATTATAGAAATTAAAAGTCAAAAAGAATGATTTTAATTTAAATTAAAACTGCCAAAAATTAATTAAATTAAATTTAAATTAAAAATTTCGGTCTTCAATAACAGGCTCTGAATCGCACGGGAAGGGCTTCAAATCGCAACTATTTTTATTTGCCAAAATCTTTAAAATTTATTGCAATTTTTAGGAAATTTAGGGAATCTCGAAATCGAACATTTGCCAACACCATACTTCATTCTTTGCTTCCCAGGGTCGTGACTACAGAAGAAAGATGCAGAATTTATTAGTTAGCAGGAAAAACATAATTCAAAAATTTATAAAGTAAGCCTTCACCCTTTAATAGTTGACTTTATGAAATTGGTCTTGGACATTTTTGAACAAATTTTCTCTTTTCTTCACTTTGCCTATTTTAGGCAATGATTATTTTTTAATTTCTCAAAAAATATAACTAATATGTAGTCTTTAATTCTCTGCAAGATGAGTTATTTTTGAGGTCACT
>ARYC01014783.1:0-16738 GCA_000711775.1 Oxytricha trifallax
AATCGATTTTATCTTCATTAAGCAGTACCTCTGAGTCAACTCGGCATCAATTGAGAAGAAATTAATGAGCATTTTAATAAACTTAAATATTTCTCTGGACTTCGTTATCAGAAAGATTTGCAAAAATACGCATTTAAAAGCCCATCAAAAATAACATCTACCATAAGTAATTAAAATGCAATCTAATAATTATTTAATAACGCATCAAAAAAAGTATGAACAATAATTTCGACTTTTCAATCGATTTTATCTCCATTAAGCAGTACCTCTGAGTCAACACGACATCATTGAGAAGAAATTAATGAGCATTTTAATAAATTTCAATATTTCTCTGGACTTCGTTATCAGAAAGATTTGCAAAAATATGCATTTAAAAGCCCATCAAAAATAACATCTACCATAAGTAATTGAAATACAATCTAATAATTATTTAATAACGCATCAAAAAAAGTATGAGCAATAATTTCGACTTTTCAATCGATTTTATCTCCATTAAGCAGTACCTCTGAGTCAACTCGACATCAATTGAGAAGATATTAATGAGCATTTTAATAAACTTTGATATTTTTCTGGACTTCGTTATCAGAAAGATTTGCAAAAATACGCATTTAAAAGCCCATCAAAAATAACATCTACCATAAGTAATTGAAATACAATCTAATAATTATTTAATAACGCATCAAAAAAAGTATGAGCAATAATTTCGACTTTTCAGTCGATTTTATCTCCATCAAGCAGTGCCTCTCAGTCAACTTGACATCAATTGAGAAGAAATTAATGAGCATTTTAATAAACTATAATATTTCTCTGGACTTCGTTATCAGAAAGATTTGCAAAAATACGCATTTAAAAGCCCATCAAAAATGACATCTACCATAAGAAATTTAAATACAGTCTAATAATTATTTAATAACGCATCAAAAAAAGTATGAGCAATAATTTCGACTTTTCAATCGATTTTATCTCCATTAAGCAGTACCTCTGAGTCAACACGACATCAATTGAGAAGAAATTAATGAGCATTTTAATAAATTTCAATATTTCTCTGGACTTCGTTATCAGAAAGATTTGCAAAAATACGCATTTAAAAGCCCATCAAAAATAACATCTACCATAAGTAATTGAAATACAATCTAATAATTATTTAATAACGCATCAAAAAAAGTATGAGCAATAGTTTCGACTTTTCAATCGATTTTATCTCCATCAAGCAGTGCCTCTCAGTAAACTTGACATCAATTGAGAAGAAATTAATGAGCATTTTAATAAATTTCAATATTTCTCTGGACTTCGTTATCAGAAAGATTTGCAAAAATACGCATTTAAAAGCCCATCAAAAATAACATCTGCCATTAGTAATTGAAATACAATCCAATAATTATTTAATAACGCATCAAAAAAGATATGAGCAATAATTTCGACTTTTCAATCGATTTTATCTCCATTAAGCAGTACCTCTGAGTCAACTCGACATCAATTGAGAAGAAATTAATGACATTTTAATAAATTTCAATATTTCTCTGGACTTCGTTATCAGAAAGATTTGCAAAAATACGCATTTAAAAGCCCATCAAAAATAACATCTACCATAAGTACTTGAAATACAGTCTAATAATTATTTAATAACGCATCAAAAAAAGTATGAGCAATAATTTCGACTTTTCAATCGATTTTCTCTCCATTAAGCAGTACCTCTGAGTGAACTCGACATCAATTGAGAAGAAATTAATGAGCATTTTAATAAACTTTGATATTTCTCTGGACTTCGTTTACAGAAAGATTTGCAAAAATACGCATTTAAAAGCCCATCAAAAATAACATCTACCATAAGTACTTGAAATACAGTCTAATAATTATTTAATAACGCATCAAAAAAAGTATGAGCAATAATTTCGACTTTTCAATCGATTTTCTCTCCATTAAGCAGTACCTCTGAGTGAACTCGACATCAATTGAGAAGAAATTAATGAGCATTTTAATAAACTTTGATATTTCTCTGGACTTCGTTTACAGAAAGATTTGCAAAAATACGCATTTAAAAGCCCATCAAAAATAACATCTACCATAAGTAATTGAAATACAATCTAATAATTATTTAATAACGCATCAAAAAAAGTATGAGCAATAGTTTCGACTTTTCAATCGATTTTATCTCCATCAAGCAGTGCCTCTCAGTAAACTTGACATCAATTGAGAAGAAATTAATGAGCATTTTAATAAACTTTCATATTTCTCTGGACTTCGTTATCAGAAAGATTTGCAAAAATACGCATTTAAAAGCCCATCAAAAATAACATCTACCATAAGTAATTGAAATACAATCTAATAATTATTTAATAACGCATCAAAAAAAGTATGAGCAATAATTTCGACTTTTCAATCGATTTTATCTCCATCAAGCAGTACCTCTCAGTCAACTCGACATCAATTGAGAAGAAATTAATGAGCATTTTAATAAACTAAAATATTTCTCTGGACTTCGTTATCAGAAAGATTTGCAAAAATACGCATTTAAAAGCCCATCAAAAATAACATCTACCATAAGAAATTAAAATACAATCTAATAATTATTTAATAACGCATCAAAAAAAGTATGAACAATAATTTCGACTTTTCAATCGATTTTATCTCCATTAAGCAGTCCTCTGAGTCAACACGACATCATTGAGAAGAAATTAATGAGCATTTTAATAAACTTCAATATTTCTCTGGACTTCGTTATCAGAAAGATTTGCAAAAATACGCATTTAAAAGCCCATCAAAAATAACATCTACCATAAGTAATTGAAATACAGTCTAATAATTATTTAATAACGCATCAAAAAAAGTATGAGCAATAATTTCGACTTTACAATCGATTTTATCTCCATTAAGCAGTACCTCTGAGTCAACTCGACATCAATTGAGAAGAAATTAATGAGCATTTTAATAAACTTCAATATTTCTCTGGACTTCGTTAACAGAAAGATTTGCAAAAATACGCATTTAAAAGCCCATCAAAAATAACATCTACCATAAGTAATTGAAATACAATCCAATAATTATTTAATAACGCATCAAAAAAAATATGAGCAATAATTTCGACTTTTCAATCGATTTTATCTCCATTAAGCAGTACCTCTGAGTCAACTCGACATCAATTGAGAAGAAATTAATGAGCATTTTAATAAACTTCAATATTTCTCTGGACTTCGTTATCAGAAAGATTTGCAAAAATACGCATTTAAAAGCCCATCAAAAATAACATCTACCATAAGTAATTGAAATACAATCCAATAATTATTTAATAACGCATCAAAAAAAATATGAGCAATAATTTCGACTTTTCAATCGATTTTATCTCCATCAAGCAGTACCTCTCAGTCAACTCGACATCAATTGAGAAGAAATTAATGAGCATTTTAATAAATTTCAATATTTCTCTGGACTTCGTTATCAGAAAGATTTGCAAAAATACGCATTTAAAAGCCCATCAAAAATAACATCTGCCATTAGTAATTGAAATACAATCCAATAATTATTTAATAACGCATCAAAAAAGATATGAGCAATAATTTCGACTTTTCAATCGATTTTATCTCCATTAAGCAGTACCTCTGAGTCAACTCGACATCAATTGAGAAGAAATTAATGAGCATTTTAATAAACTTAAATATTTCTCTGGACTTCGTTATCAGAAAGATTTGCAAAAATACGCATTTAAAAGCCCATCAAAAATAACATCTACCATAAGTAATTAAAATACAATCTAATAATTATTTAATAACGCATCAAAAAAAGTATGAACAATAATTTCGACTTTTCAATCGATTTTATCTCCATTAAGCAGTACCTCTGAGTCAACACGACATCATTGAGAAGAAATTAATGAGCATTTTAATAAACTTCAATATTTCTCTGGACTTCGTTATCAGAAAGATTTGCAAAAATACGCATTTAAAAGCCCATCAAAAATACATCTACCATAAGTAATTGAAATACAATCTAATAATTATTTAATAACGCATCAAAAAAAGTATGAGCAATAATTTCGACTTTTCAATCGATTTTATCTCCATCAAGCAGTACCTCTCAGTCAACACGACATCATTGAGAAGAAATTAATGAGCATTTTAATAAATTTCATATTTCTCTGGACTTCGTTATCAGAAAGATTTGCAAAAATATGCATTTAAAAGCCCATCAAAAATAACATCTACCATAAGTAATTGAAATACAATCTAATAATTATTTAATAACGCATCAAAAAAAGTATGAGCAATAATTTCGACTTTTCAGTCGATTTTATCTCCATCAAGCAGTGCCTCTCAGTCAACTTGACATCAATTGAGAAGAAATTAATGAGCATTTTAATAAACTTTCATATTTCTCTGGACTTCGTTATCAGAAAGATTTGCAAAAATACGCATTTAAAAGCCCATCAAAAATAACATCTACCATAAGTAATTGAAATACAATCTAATAATTATTTAATAACGCATCAAAAAAAGTATGAGCAATAATTTCGACTTTTCAATCGATTTTATCTCCATCAAGCAGTGCCTCTCAGTAAACTTGACATCAATTGAGAAGAAATTAATGAGCATTTTAATAAACTTTCATATTTCTCTGGACTTCGTTATCAGAAAGATTTGCAAAAATACGCATTTAAAAGCCCATCAAAAATAACATCTACCATAAGTAATTGAAATACAATCTAATAATTATTTAATAACGCATCAAAAAAAGTATGAGCAATAATTTCGACTTTTCAATCGATTTTATCTCCATTAAGCAGTACCTCTGAGTCAACACGACATCAATTGAGAAGAAATTAATGAGCATTTTAATAAACTTCAATATTTCTCTGGACTTCGTTAACAGAAAGATTTGCAAAAATACGCATTTAAAAGCCCATCAAAAATAACATCTACCATAAGTAATTGAAATACAATCTAATAATTATTTAATAACGCATCAAAAAAAGTATGAGCAATAATTTCGACTTTTCAATCGATTTTATCTCCATCAAGCAGTACCTCTCAGTAAACTCGACATCAATTGAGAAGAAATTAATGAGCATTTTAATAAACTTTCATATTTCTCTGGACTTCGTTAACAGAAAGATTTGCAAAAATACGCATTTAAAAGCCCATCAAAAATAACATCTACCATAAGTAATTGAAATACAATCTAATAATTATTTAATAACGCATCAAAAAAAGTATGAGCAATAATTTCGACTTTTCAATCGATTTTATCTCCATCAAGCAGTGCCTCTCAGTAAACTTGACATCAATTGAGAAGAAATTAATGAGCATTTTAATAAATTTCATATTTCTCTGGACTTCGTTATCAGAAAGATTTGCAAAAATACGCATTTAAAAGCCCATCAAAAATAACATCTACCATAAGTAATTGAAATCAATCCAATAATTATTTAATAACGCATCAAAAAAAATATGAGCAATAATTTCGACTTTTCAATCGATTTTATCTCCATCAAGCAGTACCTCTCAGTCAACTCGACATCAATTGAGAAGAAATTAATGAGCATTTTAATAAATTACATATTTCTCTGGACTTCGTTATCAGAAAGATTTGCAAAAATACGCATTTAAAAGCCCATCAAAAATAACATTTACCATAAGTAATTGAAATACAATCAAAACCCCAAAACCCTTTCAGTAGTTTGATTGAGTTTTTGATTGATAAAAGTAGACTATTAGTGCATACATTATTAAGGTTTTAATAGGGTTTATGTAGGGGTTTAATGTTTAAATATTAGTAGTTTAAGTGAGTATATGCGAGGTTTTGGGTCAGTTTATGACAGTGAGTATATAGATTTATTGTTTAAGTTGCGATATGGATGTGATGATTATAGTGATCAACTCAGACCTATTCTAAATTACACATCTATAGCAATGCTACTCCATAAATCTCCTGCAACTGTGAGGTCTCACTGTCTATTAGCATTGAATTTAAAGAGATAGCAGCTTAATTCTAAGCCTAAAAGACCTCGAAAATTTTAGCAGCATCATATTGACTATCCTATTAATGATAAGACTCTTAAATACTGGGCTCATTTCTCTCTAGCCTAGAGGGTTGTGATGTTTCATCGCCACTTTCCTGAGCTTCACATATCTGCTTAATCGATAGCTAACATATATAAAAATAACGGAATATCTTACAAGACAGTCAATCGCATTAAAGAGTGATTGACTTTAATGTTCCATTTTATAAGGATAATTTAAAGTATATATTCGATTAAATGCAGAGGGCTATTACTAATAATATTAAGTTCATACACGCTGATGAGGCAGTATTCACGTTTAATACCTTCATATCAAGGTCTTGGTATAAAAGATATAGCAACATTGAAGTATATGATTAAAAGGTTAAGGTTTAAACTCATGCAATTCTTGGTTGAATAAGCGAAGATAATGGCCTCGAGACTTATGTTATCCACCCTCGCTCAATAAAGACCGAATAATACATAAAGTTCTTATATTAACTCAGAGATAAGTACGCCGACTAAGAGATTATTCTGTTTGTAGATAACTTATCTGTCCATAAAACTAAAGACACAAGGAAGGAATATGAAAGGCTAAACATAACACCTGTATTTAATGTTCCCTACAGTCCTCAGTTCAATGGTATTGAATTATATTGGGGGTTATTGAAAGGTCATTATAAGAAATTGCTACTCTATCACTTGATGCACTACTTAAAGATAGATACAGTAGATTTTATTAAGAGTGCTGCTAAGAGAGTCAGCGATGATAAAGCTAAAGTATGCGCAAGAGAAGAGAGATTTTGTGTATATAAATAAGTTTTCGATTTAAACGAATGAATAAGTTCACATATTAAATTTTCCCGTAAGAGGATTTGGCTTCTCTTTCTTTTCTTCCTCTTAAGGCTTGCTTGGGCCTATGTTTCTTCTCTTAGTGCCAGCTCCCGCATCTATGTTCATCTCTTCTGGCTTTTATAAATCTTTGAAGAGCCTCTTACTCAATCATGTTTTACTTGAGACTTTCACTCTCTGTTTAATTTGCTGCGCTCTTTCATCAAGTATATAGCAGTACCGGGTTTTTCTATAAAGTTAGAAGACTAAGCTTACTTGAGATGAAAGGATGCTTTTGAAGTTCCTACAGCCAGGTGTCACTTATCTTAATACCTTGCTTCTCTTTTTCTTCAGGAGAGATGCTGTATCGTTTCTTATGAGCTTCTTAAATGACTTCATTTAAGTACTCAGGTTTCAGAGTTGCAAGAACACCAAAGAAGAAGTTTCTCTCTGGCAACTTATTAGAGAGCTGTAGCTTTGATGGAAGGTAGAGAGCTACGTCCGGAGCACTCATAGCATCGTCATATAGGTTTGTCACTGATATTTCAGGGTAGTTAGGTATCTCGATCATTCTGATTTCATTAGACTTAAAAGCTTTTTTCTCTTCACTTAACAATGCTTTTAAGAATGATATTTTTGTTCTCTCCTGTGTTGGCAAGAACAATCCAACTATGGTTAATAAGTTAGTTATAAGTGAAAACTTACCTTGCTATACCAAGTATCTGTAAAGATCTTCCTTACTTCTGAATTTTCCTATTAAATCTTGAGATTAAATTCTCTTCATTGCATCATTCATAGACTCCATCTTGTTTCCAGTTTCTATAAATGTTAATGAAATTTAAAATTATGGATATCCATTCTAAACTTACTAAAATTTTTCTACTAAATAGGGAGATCCACTTGGAGGTCAACCTGAATCAGATAAATAGATAAAGATGGAGGAACTTTCTCCAAGTTTCAAAGTTTGACATCCATTTTTATCAAGCTTTCTCCATTAAATTGCTCCTAATAATAATTAATTTAATTAGGTGGTGCTCCTAATTTATATAAAACTTAATTAGGAGATTAAATTAAAGTTCAAAACCGTATTAGGTGGTGCATTAAAAAAATTAAATTTTAAAACTTCCCCTCCTAAATTTATTAGAACATATTTAGGAGCACCACCTAACTCCCCAAAACACATTTAGGTGCATTTTAATGTATAAAATGGATGAGATAATATATAAATTAACTCACAATTTTAGAAATATAAAACTAATGTCTCTCACTCTGGTCCCATTAAACCTCTCTAAATCTTTGAGGATATGCTCTTACTTGTATATAAAGGTAGAATTTAAACAGCTTATATAATTATTAATAGTATTTATAAAATTGAGCGGCAACTTACTAAGAAAAGCGGCATTACTTGGCATTAGCCAGCAAAAACTTTCCTTCATGAATCAAAAGAAAATTGAGACTTTTGATGCATTTACCTAGTACGAACCTGAAATTCTCTAACCTTAGGTCTCAGACTTTGAATAACAATTCAGTTGTTAAATAGAAATGCAGTGCTAAGAAATTCAATGCGAAGTTCCAATAAAAATGGTTGAAGAGGAGGAAGAGAAAAAAGAAATTAAAGCATTACATTTATGTGAAGAGTGTGAGAAGAACTTCACTTATAAATCTGCTCTTAAGCGTCATATCTTAGAGTTGCATTCTAACAAGCCAAAGCTCTATCTTAAGCATGATAAGATAGATGGAAAATATTTTTGCCCTAATTGCAATAAGCAATATAACCATTCAAGGGATTTAAAAGTTCACCTATAAAACCATCATGGCAAGAAGTTTGAAGTCATAGATCCTGAGACTGGTGAGGTCTTCCTTCAAAAAAGAAAGCCAAGAGACCCTTTAGAATCCTTGGAACAAAGAGTTAAGAAAGAAAATAAGCTTATTGAAGCAGTTAGAAACCTCCCAGCTTCTGAGATAGTTAAAATCACTCTGAAGATACAAGCACTGAAGCTTCCAATTTTAAATGTAATTGACCTAAAAGAATGTAAGGAAAGCTATCTTATACTTGAGGACAAGTTAGAGAAAAGGTCATAACTGATAAGCAGTTCGCATACAAGATTTATCCATTCAACTACTTTAAATGCGATGACAAGTATCAAATGGAATTTGTCAATGAGTACTAAGCTCTTACTAAAGCAAGGGATAGACAGTGGAGATTTATAATTAAGCTCTATGCAATACTCCTTGCTCAAGATCATGTTGTTTTTCGCCTCCCTCTATATTAAATGACTTTAAGAGACTACATTTAAGATTAAAGAGTTCCAAAGTAGCTACCTCTTATTCTTACAAATGTTTGCAAAGGCATAGAAGAGCTGCACACTTTAGGGTATGTTCATAGAGACTTGAAGCCTGAGAATATTATGCTTGACTTTTTACCTCTCAGAGTAGTAATAATTGATTTCAATAGATCATAAAGAGTTGAAGCTTCAGGACTTGGCAACGTTTATGGTACTCCTCGATACTTTCCAGAAAGAGAGGACTGGAGAGATGGTGATATTAAGTGGGATGTATGGGCTCTAGCAGCAATTATTGCTGAATGCGATATGCAAAGAAATGATTATATAGCTGTAAGAGAGAGAAAGATTCAAAGCAGAGAATATAGCAATATCTAGACTAGAATAAGATAAAAGGTGAAATGAAAGATATGGCTGAGCAGATTATCTTAAGACCAAACCACAGAGCAGAGCAAACAATAGACTAAATGATCAACTGGATAGGAGATATTAAATTTAGAAAATTAGCACATGATTCCAAGGTATAGTTTGAGTGAATAGTAAAAATAAAACCCCTCTAATACACACTACTATACATTACATTTAAACATTAAACCCCTACAGAAACGCTATTAAAACCCTAATAAAGTATGCACTAATAGTCTACTTTTATCAATCAAAAACTCAATCAAACTACTGAAAGGGTTTTGGGGTTTTGAATCTAATAATTATTTAATAACGCATCAAAAAAAGTATGAGCAATAATTTCGACTTTTCAATCGATTTTATCTCCATTAAGCAGTACCTCTGAGTCAACTCGACATCAATTGAGAAGATATTAATGAGCATTTTAATAAACTTTGATATTTTTCTGGACTTCGTTATCAGAAAGATTTGCAAAAATACGCATTTAAAAGCCCATCAAAAATAACATCTACCATAAGTAATTGAAATACAATCTAATAATTATTTAATAACGCATCAAAAAAAGTATGAGCAATAGTTTCGACTTTTCAATCGATTTTATCTTCATTAAGCAGTACCTCTGAGTCAACTCGGCATCAATTGAGAAGAAATTAATGAGCATTTTAATAAACTTAAATATTTCTCTGGACTTCGTTATCAGAAAGATTTGCAAAAATACGCATTTAAAAGCCCATCAAAAATAACATCTACCATAAGTAATTAAAATGCAATCTAATAATTATTTAATAACGCATCAAAAAAAGTATGAACAATAATTTCGACTTTTCAGTCGATTTTATCTCCATCAAGCAGTGCCTCTCAGTCAACTTGACATCAATTGAGAAGAAATTAATGAGCATTTTAATAAACTTTAATATTTCTCTGGACTTCGTTATCAGAAAGATTTGCAAAAATACGCATTTAAAAGCCCATCAAAAATGACATCTACCCTAAGTTATTGAAATACAGTCTAATAATTATTTAATAACGCATCAAAATAAGTATGAGCAATAATTTCGACTTTACAATCGATTTTATCTCCATTAAGCAGTACCTCTGAGTCAACTCGACATCAATTGAGAAGAAATTAATGAGCATTTTAATAAACTTTAATATTTTCTCTGGTCTTCGTTATCAGAAAGATTTGCAAAAATACGCATTTAAAAGCCCATCAAAAATGACATCTACCATAAGTTATTGAAATACCTTCTAATAATTATTTAATAACGCATCAAAAAAAGTATGAGCAATAATTTCGACTTTTCAATCGATTTTATCTCCATTAAGCAGTACCTCTGAGTCAACTCGACATCAATTGAGAAGATATTAATGAGCATTTTAATAAACTTTGATATTTTTCTGGACTTCGTTATCAGAAAGATTTGCAAAAATACGCATTTAAAAGCCCATCAAAAATGACATCTACCATAAGTACTTGAATACCTTCTAATAATTATTTAATAACGCATCAAAAAAAGTATGAGCAATAATTTCGAATTTCAATCGATTTTATCTCCATTAAGCAGTACCTCTGAGTCAACTCGACATCAATTGAGAAGAAATTAATGAGCATTTTAATAAACTTTGATATATCTCTGGACTTCGTTATCAGAAAGATTTGCAAAAATACGCATTTAAAAGCCCATCAAAAATGACATCTACCATAAGTACTTGAAATACAATCTAATAATTATTTAATAACGCATCAAAAAATGTATGAGCAATAATTTCGACTTTTCAATCGATTTTATCTCCATTAAGCAGTACCTCTGAGTCAACACGACATCAATTGAGAAGAAATTAATGAGCATTTTAATAAATTTCAATATTTCTCTGGACTTCGTTATCAGAAAGATTTGCAAAAATACGCATTTAAAAGCCCATCAAAAATAACATCTACCATAAGTAATTGAAATACAATCTAATAATTATTTAATAACGCATCAAAAAAAGTATGAGCAATAATTTCGACTTTTCAATCGATTTTATCTCCATTAAGCAGTACCTCTGAGTCAACACGACATCATTGAGAAGAAATTAATGAGCATTTTAATAAATTTCAATATTTCTCTGGACTTCGTTATCAGAAAGATTTGCAAAAATATGCATTTAAAAGCCCATCAAAAATAACATCTACCATAAGTAATTGAAATACAATCTAATAATTATTTAATAACGCATCAAAAAAAGTATGAGCAATAATTTCGACTTTTCAGTCGATTTTATCTCCATCAAGCAGTGCCTCTCAGTCAACTTGACATCAATTGAGAAGAAATTAATGAGCATTTTAATAAATTTCAATATTTCTCTGGACTTCGTTATCAGAAAGATTTGCAAAAATACGCATTTAAAAGCCCATCAAAAATAACATCTGCCATTAGTAATTGAAATACAATCCAATAATTATTTAATAACGCATCAAAAAAGATATGAGCAATAATTTCGACTTTTCAATCGATTTTATCTCCATTAAGCAGTACCTCTGAGTCAACTCGACATCAATTGAGAAGAAATTAATGAGCATTTTAATAAACTTTAATATTTCTCTGGACTTCGTTATCAGAAAGATTTGCAAAAATGCGCATTTAAAAGCCCATCAAAAATAACATCTACCATAAGTAATTGAAATGCAATCTAATAATTATTTAATAACGCATCAAAAAATGTATGAGCAATAATTTCGACTTTTCAATCGATTTTATCTCCATTAAGCAGTACCTCTGAGTCAACACGACATCAATTGAGAAGAAATTAATGAGCATTTTAATAAATTTCAATATTTCTCTGGACTTCGTTATCAGAAAGATTTGCAAAAATACGCATTTAAAAGCCCATCAAAAATAACATCTACCATAAGTAATTGAAATACAATCTAATAATTATTTAATAACGCATCAAAAAAAGTATGAGCAATAGTTTCGACTTTTCAATCGATTTTATCTCCATCAAGCAGTGCCTCTCAGTAAACTTGACATCAATTGAGAAGAAATTAATGAGCATTTTAATAAACTATAATATTTCTCTGGACTTCGTTATCAGAAAGATTTGCAAAAATACGCATTTAAAAGCCCATCAAAAATGACATCTACCATAAGAAATTTAAATACAGTCTAATAATTATTTAATAACGCATCAAAAAAAGTATGAGCAATAATTTCGACTTTTCAATCGATTTTATCTCCATTAAGCAGTACCTCTGAGTCAACTCGACATCAATTGAGAAGAAATTAATGAGCATTTTAATAAATTTCAATATTTCTCTGGACTTCGTTATCAGAAAGATTTGCAAAAATACGCATTTAAAAGCCCATCAAAAATAACATCTGCCATTAGTAATTGAAATACAATCCAATAATTATTTAATAACGCATCAAAAAAGATATGAGCAATAATTTCGACTTTTCAATCGATTTTATCTCCATTAAGCAGTACCTCTGAGTCAACTCGACATCAATTGAGAAGAAATTAATGAAGCATTTTAATAAATTTCAATATTTCTCTGGACTTCGTTATCAGAAAGATTTGCAAAAATACGCATTTAAAAGCCCATCAAAAATAACATCTGCCATTAGTAATTGAAATACAATCCAATAATTATTTAATAACGCATCAAAAAAGATATGAGCAATAATTTCGACTTTTCAATCGATTTTATCTCCATTAAGCAGTACCTCTGAGTCAACTCGACATCAATTGAGAAGAAATTAATGAGCATTTTAATAAATTTCAATATTTCTCTGGACTTCGTTATCAGAAAGATTTGCAAAAATACGCATTTAAAAGCCCATCAAAAATAACATCTACCATAAGTAATTGAAATACAATCTAATAATTATTTAATAACGCATCAAAAAAAGTATGAGCAATAGTTTCGACTTTTCAATCGATTTTATCTCCATCAAGCAGTGCCTCTCAGTAAACTTGACATCAATTGAGAAGAAATTAATGAGCATTTTAATAAATTTCAATATTTCTCTGGACTTCGTTATCAGAAAGATTTGCAAAAATACGCATTTAAAAGCCCATCAAAAATAACATCTGCCATTAGTAATTGAAATACAATCCAATAATTATTTAATAACGCATCAAAAAAGATATGAGCAATAATTTCGACTTTTCAATCGATTTTATCTCCATTAAGCAGTACCTCTGAGTCAACTCGACATCAATTGAGAAGAAATTAATGAGCATTTTAATAAATTTCAATATTTCTCTGGACTTCGTTATCAGAAAGATTTGCAAAAATACGCATTTAAAAGCCCATCAAAAATAACATCTGCCATTAGTAATTGAAATACAATCCAATAATTATTTAATAACGCATCAAAAAAGATATGAGCAATAATTTCGACTTTTCAATCGATTTTATCTCCATTAAGCAGTACCTCTGAGTCAACTCGACATCAATTGAGAAGAAATTAATGAGCATTTTAATAAATTTCAATATTTCTCTGGACTTCGTTATCAGAAAGATTTGCAAAAATACGCATTTAAAAGCCCATCAAAAATAACATCTGCCATTAGTAATTGAAATACAATCCAATAATTATTTAATAACGCATCAAAAAAGATATGAGCAATAATTTCGACTTTTCAATCGATTTTATCTCCATTAAGCAGTACCTCTGAGTCAACTCGACATCAATTGAGAAGAAATTAATGAGCATTTTAATAAACTTTAATATTTCTCTGGACTTCGTTATCAGAAAGATTTGCAAAAATACGCATTTAAAAGCCCATCAAAAATGACATCTACCCTAAGTTATTGAAATACAGTCTAATAATTATTTAATAACGCATCAAAATAAGTATGAGCAATAATTTCGACTTTACAATCGATTTTATCTCCATTAAGCAGTACCTCTGAGTCAACTCGACATCAATTGAGAAGAAATTAATGAGCATTTTAATAAACTTTAATATTTCTCTGGACTTCGTTATCAGAAAGATTTGCAAAAATATGCATTTAAAAGCCCATCAAAAATAACATCTACCATAAGTAATTGAAATACAATCTAATAATTATTTAATAACGCATCAAAAAAAGTATGAGCAATAATTTCGACTTTTCAGTCGATTTTATCTCCATCAAGCAGTGCCTCTCAGTCAACTTGACATCAATTGAGAAGAAATTAATGAGCATTTTAATAAACTTTCATATTTCTCTGGACTTCGTTATCAGAAAGATTTGCAAAAATACGCATTTAAACCCATCAAATATGACATCTACCATAAGTACTTGAAATAAAGTCTAATAATTATTTAATAACGCATCAAAAAAAGTATGAGCAATAATTTCGACTTTTCAATCGATTTTATCTCCATCAAGCAGTGCCTCTCAGTCAACTTGACATCAATTGAGAAGAAATTAATGAGCATTTTAATAAACTTTGATATTTCTCTGGACTTCGTTATCAGAAAGATTTGCAAAAATACGCATTTAAACCCATCAAAAATAACATCTACCATAAGTAATTGAAATACAATCTAATAATTATTTAATAACGCATCAAAAAAAGTATGAGCAATAATTTCGACTTTTCAGTCGATTTTATCTCCATCAAGCAGTGCCTCTCAGTCAACTTGACATCAATTGAGAAGAAATTAATGAGCATTTTAATAAATTTCAATATTTCTCTGGACTTCGTTATCAGAAAGATTTGCAAAAATACGCATTTAAAAGCCCATCAAAAATAACATCTGCCATTAGTAATTGAAATACAATCCAATAATTATTTAATAACGCATCAAAAAAGATATGAGCAATAATTTCGACTTTTCAATCGATTTTATCTCCATTAAGCAGTACCTCTGAGTCAACTCGACATCAATTGAGAAGAAATTAATGAGCATTTTAATAAACTTTGATATTTCTCTGGACTTCGTTTACAGAAAGATTTGCAAAAATACGCATTTAAAAGCCATCAAAAATAACATCTACCATAAGTAATTGAAATACAATCTAATAATTATTTAATAACGCATCAAAAAAAGTATGAGCAATAATTTCGACTTTTCAGTCGATTTTATCTCCATCAAGCAGTGCCTCTCAGTCAACTTGACATCAATTGAGAAGAAATTAATGAGCATTTTAATAAATTTCAATATTTCTCTGGACTTCGTTATCAGAAAGATTTGCAAAAATACGCATTTAAAAGCCCATCAAAAATAACATCTGCCATTAGTAATTGAAATACAATCCAATAATTATTTAATAACGCATCAAAAAAGATATGAGCAATAATTTCGACTTTTCAATCGATTTTATCTCCATTAAGCAGTACCTCTGAGTCAACTCGACATCAATTGAGAAGAAATTAATGAGCATTTTAATAAACTTAAATATTTCTCTGGACTTCGTTATCAGAAAGATTTGCAAAAATACGCATTTAAAAGCCCATCAAAAATAACATCTACCATAAGTAATTAAAATGCAATCTAATAATTATTTAATAACGCATCAAAAAAAGTATGAACAATAATTTCGACTTTTCAATCGATTTTATCTCCATTAAGCAGTACCTCTGAGTCAACTCGGCATCAATTGAGAAGAAATTAATGAGCATTTTAATAAATTTCAATATTTCTCTGGACTTCGTTATCAGAAAGATTTGCAAAAATACGCATTTAAAAGCCCATCAAAAATAACATCTGCCATTAGTAATTGAAATACAATCCAATAATTATTTAATAACGCATCAAAAAAGATATGAGCAATAATTTCGACTTTTCAATCGATTTTATCTCCATTAAGCAGTACCTCTGAGTCAACTCGACATCAATTGAGAAGAAATTAATGAGCATTTTAATAAACTTTGATATTTCTCTGGACTTCGTTATCAGAAAGATTTGCAAAAATACGCATTTAAAAGCCCATCAAAAATCACATCTACCATAAGTACTTGAAATACAATCAAAACCCCAAAACCCTTTCAGTAGTTTGATTGAGTTTTTGATTGATAGAAGTAGACTATTAAAGCATACTTTATTAGGGTTTTAATAGGGTTTATGTAGGGGTTTAATGTTTAAATATTAGTATTTTAAGTGAGTAAATGCGATGTTTGGGGTCAGTTTATGACAGTGAGTATATAGATTTATTGTTTAAGTTGCGATATGGAGTGATGATTATAGTGATCAACTCAGACCGATTCTAAATTACACATCAATAGCAAGGCTACTTCATAAATCT
>ARYC01014794.1:0-10177 GCA_000711775.1 Oxytricha trifallax
GAGGTGGTTCATAGAATCGAGTGAAGCTCTGGACGCTATCACTATTTTGTAATTTTGACGATGCAATCATGTTCCTTGACCCCATATTACCCTTATTCGAGTGTCTAAATTAGGAAATCCGTAAAAAAGCCTTTGAGGTTTGAGCTTTTCCCGTTCCCCAAATGCTCTCTTCTATATTTCAATCTTTTACAAATGCATAACTTCTGCCCATGTCTATCCACAACGAAATGTTCATCTCATGGTGTTACAACTATTATAATCTTGTAAATTACCTTTGAAAACCTATGAATTATTGTTGTGTAGGCAGTTGAGTAATTTCATGGGCTAGAAATGCTCAATCAACATTTAAAGATGACAAGCAAAAGCTAATAAATTGTGGAGAGTAGGTAATCAATGAATCAGATAGAAGCTCGGAGAACACGCTATCACTATTTTGTATTTTGACGATGCAATCATGTTCCTTGACCCCATATTACCCTAGTTCAAGTGTCTAAATGAGGAAATCCGTAAAAAAGCCTTTGAGGTTCAGGCTTTTCCCGTTCCCCAAATGCTCTCTTCTATATTGCAATCTTTTACAAATGCATAACTTCTGCCCATGTCTATCAACAACGAAATGTTAATCTCATGGTGTCACAACTATTATAATCTTGTAAATTACCTTTGAAAACCTATGAATTATTGTTGTGTAGGCACTTGAGTAATTTCATGGGCTAGAAATGCTCATCAACATTTTAAAGAAGACAGCAAAGTATAAAATGTGAGGTGGTTCATAGAATCGAGTGAAGCTCGGGACGCTATTACTATTTTGTATTTGACGATGCAATCATGTTCCTTGACCCCATATTACCCTAGTTCAAGTGTCTAAATGAGGAAATCCGTAAAAAAGCCTTTGAGGTTCAGGCTTTTCCCGTTCCCCAAATGCTCTCTTCTATATTGCAATCTTTTACAAATGCATAACTTCTGCCCATGTCTATCAACAACGAAATGTTAATCTCATGGTGTCACAACTATTATAATCTTGTAAATTACCTTTGAAAACCTATGAATTATTGTTGTGTAGGCACTTGAGTAATTTCATGGGCTAGAAATGCTCATCAACATTTTAACGATGACAGCAAAGTATAAAATGTGAGGTGTTTCATAGAATCGAGTGAAGCTCGTGACGCTATTACTATTTTGTAATTTTGACGATGCAATCATGTTCCTTGACCCCATATTACCCTAGTTCAAGTGTCTAAATGAGGAAATCCGTAAAAAAGTCTTTGAGGTTTGAGCTTTTCCCGTTCCCCAAATGTTCTCTTCTATATTGCAATCTTTTACAAATGCATAACTTCTGCCCATGTCTATCCACAACGAAATGTTCATCTCATGGTGTCACAACTATTATAATCTTGTAAATTACCCTTGAAAACCTATGACTTATTGTTTGTGTAGGCAGTTGAGTAATTTCATGGGCTAGAAATGCTCATCAACATTTTAAAGATGACAGCAATGTATAAAATGTGAGGTAGTTCATAGAATCGAGTGAAGCTCGGGACGCTATTACTATTTTGTAATTTTGACGATGCAATCATGTTCCTTGACCCCGTATTACCCTAGTTCAAGTGTCTAAATGAGGAAATCCGTAAAAAAGCCTTTGAGGTTTGAGCTTTTCCCCTTCCCCAAATGCTCTCTTCTATATTGCAATCTTTTACAAATGCATAACTTCTGCCCATGTCTATCCACAAAACCGAAAGAACGAAAGACAAAAAAAAAACAAAAAAGGAAAAAAACGTTCCATCTCATGGTGTCACAACTATTATAATGTTGTAAATTACCCTTGAAAACCTATGAATCATTGTTTTGTAGACAGTTGAGTAATTTCATTGGCTAGAAATGCTCACATCAGCATTTTAAAGAATACAGCAAAGTATAAAAAGTGAGGTGGTTCATAGAATCGAGTGAAGCTCGGGACGCTATTACTATTTTGTAATTTTGACGATTCAATCATGCTCCTTGACCCCATATTACCCTAGTTCAAGTGTCTAAATGAGGAAATCCGTAAAAAAGTCTTTGAGGTTTGAGCTTTTCCCGTTCCCCAAATGTTCTCTTCTATATTGCAATCTTTTACAAATGCATAACTTCTGCCCATGTCTATCCACAACGAAATGTTCATCTCATGGTGTCACAACTATTATAATCTTGCAAATTACCCTTGAAACCTATGAATTATTGTTGTGTAGGCAGTTGAGTAATTTCATGGGCTAGAAATGCTCATCAACATTTTAATGATGACAGCAAAGTCTAAAATGTGAGGTGGTTCATAGAATCGAGTGAAGCTCGGGACGCTATTACTACTATTTTGTAATTTTGACGATGCAATCATGTTCCTTGACCCCATATTACCCTTATTCGAGTGTCTAAATTAGGAAATCCGTAAAAAAGCCTTTGAGGTTTGAGCTTTTCCCGTTCCCCAAATGCTCTCTTCTATATTTCAATCTTTTACAAATGCATAACTTCTGCCCATGTCTATCCACAACGAAATGTTCATCTCATGGTGTTACAACTATTATAATCTTGTAAATTACCTTTGAAAACCTATGAATTATTGTTGTGTAGGCAGTTGAAGTAATTTCATGGGCTAGAAATGCTCATCAACATTTTAAAGATGACAGCAATGTATAAAATGTGAGGTAGTTCATAGAATCGAGTGAAGCTCGGGACGCTATTACTATTTTGTAATTTTGACGATGCAATCATGTTCCTTGACCCCGTATTACCCTAGTTCAAGTGTCTAAATGAGGAAATCCGTAAAAAAGCCTTTGAGGTTTGAGCTTTTCCCCTTCCCCAAATGCTCTCTTCTATATTGCAATCTTTTACAAATGCATAACTTCTGCCCATGTCTATCCACAACGAAATGTTCATCTCATGGTGTCACAACTATTATAATCTTGTAAATTACCTTTGAAAACCTATGAATTATGTTGTGTAGGCAGTTGAGTAATTTCATGGGCTAGAAATGCTCATCAACATTTTAAAGATGACAGCAATGTATAAAATGTGAGGTAGTTCATAGAATCGAGTGAAGCTCGGGACGCTATTACTATTTTGTAATTTTGACGATGCAATCATGTTCCTTGACCCCGTATTACCCTAGTTCAAGTGTCTAAATGAGGAAATCCGTAAAAAAGCCTTTGAGGTTTGAGCTTTTCCCCTTCCCCAAATGCTCTCTTCTATATTGCAATCTTTTACAAATGCATAACTTCTGCCCATGTCTATCCACAACGAAATGTTCATCTCATGGTGTCACAACTATTATAATCTTGTGAATTACCTTTGAAAACCTATGAATTATTGTTGTGTAGGCACTTGAGTAATTTCATGGGCTAGAAATGCTCATCAACATTTTAAAGAAGACAGCAAAGTATAAAATGTGAGGTGGTTCATAGAATCGAGTGAAGCTCGGGACGCTATTACTATTTTGTAATTTTGACGATGCAATCATGTTCCTTGACCCATATTACCCTAGTTCAAGTGTCTAAATGAGGAAATCTGTAAAAAAGCCTTTAAGGTTTGAGCTTTTCCCGTTCCCCAAATGCTCTCTTCTATATTGCAATCTTTTACAAATGCATAACTTCTGCCCATGTCTATCAACAACGAAATGTTCATCTCATGGTGTCATAACTATTATAATCTTGTAAATTACCTTTGAAAACCTATGAATTATTGTTGTGTAGGCAGTTGAGTAATTTCATGGGCTAGAAATGCTCATCAACATTTTAAAGATGACAGCAAAGTATAAAATGTGAGGTGGTTCATAGAATCGAGTGAAGCTCGGGACGCTATTACTATTTTGTAATTTCGACGTTGCAATCATCTTCCTTGATCCCATATTACCCTAGTTCAAGTGTCTAAATGAGGAAATCCGTAAAAAAGCCTTTGAGGTTTGAGCTTTTCCCGTTCCCCAAATGCTCTCTTCTATATTGCAATCTTTTACAAATGCATAACTTCTGCCCATGTCTATCAACAACGAAATGTTCATCTCATGGTGTCACAACTATTATAATCTTGTAAATTACCCTTGAAAACCTATGAATTATTGTTGTGTAGGCAGTTGAGTAATTTCATGCTAGAAATGCTCATCAACATTTTAAAGATGACAGCAAAGTATAAAATGTGAGGTGGTTCATAGAATCGAGTGAAGCTCGGGACGCTATTACTATTTTGTAATTTTGATGATGCAATCATGTTCCTTGACCCCATATTACCCTAGTTCAAGTGTCTAAATGAGGAAATCCGTAAAAAAGCCTTTGAGGTATGACCTTTTCCCCAAATGCTCTCTTCTATATTGCAATCTTTTACAAATGCATAACTTCTGCCCATGTCTATCAACAACGAAATGTTCATCTCATGGTGTCACAACTATTATAATCTTGTAAATTACCCTTGAAAACCTATGAATTATTGTTGTGTAGGCACTTGAGTAATTTCATGGGCTAGAAATGCTCATCAACATTTTAAAGAAGACAGCAAAGTATAAAATGTGAGGTGGTTCATAGAATCGAGTGAAGCTCGGGACGCTATTACTATTTTGTAATTTTGACGATGCAATCATGTTCCTTGACCCCATATTACCCTAGTTCAAGTGTCTAAATGAGGAAATCCGTAAAAAAGCCTTTGAGGTTCAAGCTTTTCCCGTTCCCCAAATACTCTCTTCTATATTGCAATCTTTTACAAATGCATAACTTCTGCCCATGTCTATCAACAACGAAATGTTAATCTCATGGTGTCACAACTATTATAATCTTGTAAATTACCCTTGAAAACCTATGAATTATTGTTGTGTAGGCACTGAGTAATTTCATGGGCTAGAAATGCTCATCAACATTTTAAAGATGACAGCAAAGTATAAAATGTGAGGTAGTTCATAGAATCGAGTGAAGCTCGGGACGCTATTACTATTTTGTAATTTTGACGATGCAATCATGTTCCTTGACCCCATATTACCCTAATTCAAGTGTCTAAATGAGGAAATCCGTAAAAAAGCCTTTGAGGTTTGAGCTTTTCCCCTTCCCCAAATGCTCTCTTCTATATTGCAATCTTTTACAAATGCATAACTTCTGCCCATGTCTATCCACAACGAAATGTTCATCTCATGGTGTTACAACTATTATAATCTTGTAAATTACCTTTGAAAACCTATGAATTATTGTTGTGTAGGCAGTTGAGTAATTTCATGGGCTAGAAAACAAAACCCCAAAACCCCTTAGTGAGGTCTATAAGTGCTTTGATTTGTAGGGTATAGTTGGGGTCTTATTGGGGTTAATAGAGAAATTAGGCCAATTTGCAAAATGAGAAATAGAAATTAGCGAAATTTAGGGTCTATATATGATGAGAAATATTTAGATTTACTGCTTAAGCTAAGGTATGGTACGGTATTAATATAGATTAAGTCAAACCAGTACTAAATTATGCAGCAATAGCAAAGCTCTTACACAAGAGTGCCTCTACTATTAGGTATCACTGCATGTTAGCTGTTTAACATTTTAATTCAGGCACTTGAAAGCATCCTGCAAGAAAATACAAGTTCTCACAGCACCATATTGACTACCTCTGCGACTCAAAGACTTTGAAGTATTGGGCACACTTTCCATTAGACTAGCGAGCTGTGATGTTTCATCGCAAGTTTCCTGACATGCGTATCTCTCCTTAGACTATAGCCAATATTTATAGAAGAAATAGTATTACTTTCAAGACTGTCAACAGAGTGAAGAGAGTGATTGATTTTACAGTGCCATTTTATAGTAATAATTTAAACTATATATATGATTAAATGAAGAGGGCTATTACTAATAACATCAAGTTCATACACGCTGATGAAGCTGTATTCATCTTCAACACTTTTATTAATAAGTCTTGGTATAAGAAGTATGATAATATAGAAGTTTATGACTAAAAAGTGAAGGTAGTCACCCATGCAATATTAGCTGGTATAAGTGAAGATTCAGGCTTAGAGAGTTATGTTATTCACCCTCGCTATATTAAGCGAGAGTAGTATATAGAGTTCCTAAATAAACTCAGAGAGAAGTATAGTAACCAAGAAATCATCCTGTTTGTTGATAACCTCTCAGTTCATAAGACTAAGGAGTCTAAGAAAGCTTATGAAGAGTAAACATAACTCCTGTATACAACGTTCCTTATACCCCATAATTTAATGGAATTAAATTCTACTGGAGCTAAATCAAGACTCACTACAAGAAGCTGCTGCTGTATCATCTTATGCATGACTTGCCCATCGATACAGTTGACTTAATTCAAAGCAGCTGTAAGAGAGTGAGCATAGATAAGACAACAATTTGTGCTAGAGAGGGAAGAATGATGTTTATAAATAAGTTTTAGATTTAAACGAATGAATATATTCACATATTAAATTAACCCAGAAAGGGATTTGGCTTCTCTTTCTTCTCCTCTTCTTATGGCTTGCCTAGGCACATGTTTCTTCTCTTAGTGCCAGCACCTGCATCTATATTCATTTCATCTGGCTTTTAAACATCTTTATAAAGTCTCTTGCTAACTTCATATATTTTCTATGACTTTCTCTCTCTGTGAACCTTTGCATTATATTTCATTAGGAATATACCAGTCCCAGATTTCCCTATAAAGTTATAAATCAATGCTTACTAGAGAGGTAAGGATGCTTCTTAAGCTCAGCGAGCCAGGCCTCACTTATTAGTATGCCTTGCTTCTTTTAATCTTCAGGAGAAATAGAGTAGCGTTTTTTGTGAGCTTCTTCAATGATCTCTTTGAGATAACTCTCTCTTAAAGTGCCAAGAACACCAAAGAAGAAGCTCCTTTCTGGAAGCTTGTTGGAGAGATGTTTCTTGGTAGGAAGATAAACAACCAACTCTTCATCATTCATCGCATCCTCGTAGAGATTAGTGACTGAAATCTCTGGGTAGTTGTATATCTACCAACTTTATTTCATTGTTTTTAAAGGCTTTCTTCTCATCGCAGAGTATAGCTTTTAAGAATGAAATTTTGGTACCTTCCATCGTTGGAAGGAATAAACCCACTATAGTATATGATTAAATATATGTCACATCCTTACCATGCTGAGTGAGGTATCGATAGAGATCTTCCTTGCTTCTAAATCTTGATATCATTTCTTAAGCTTTAACCCTTTATATTGGAGTACTTATAGATTCCATCATTTTTTTTTAGTTTTTTTTTTTTTTTTTTTTTTATTTTTTTTTTTTTTTTTTTTTTTTTTTTTTTTTTTTTTTTTTTTTTTTACCCTTGTTCCTTCTCTTCTTATTGAATTTCAAATTATAATATATAGAGTTCTGGATCCTACTATTAAAAATCTTAGCATTAAATATGGGCATCTTATAGGAGGTCAACCTGGTAACGATACGTGGAGAAAGCTGGCAGAAGCTGTATCAAACTTTAGAGATGGAGCTCCATTATTATCAATTTAGTTCCATTAAATTAGTACTAAATTTGTTTAAATTTAATTAGTACCGGTACTAAATTCGTTTAAATTTAATTGGTACCAATTTAATAGTACCAAAACTTAATTAGTACCAAGTTCTAAACTAATGAGGTTTTAATGGAAAAGTTCCAAAATGGTTCAAAACCTAATTGATACCAGTACCAACTCGATTTTATACTTGGTTGGTACATAAATCGAAATTATTAAGTATGAAATTAGAAAAATTATATTTATAAACTAAGCATAAATATGATCTCTAACACCTTATATTCAACCATAATTGTTGTCGTATCAACTCCTATACAGAGTGACTATAGCCAGAATAATTATTAGAGCTTTATAATAGAAATTTAAATTTGAATTTAAACATGGCGTCCAACTTAAATCGTAAGGCAGTTTCTCTTGGAACAGGTCAGTCATTACTCAACTTTGGCTCCTCCAAGAAACAAGAAGTAATTTGTATTGAAAAGGAGGTTGAGCTAAGAGCTCTAGAGTTTGAAGCTGAGATCTTTAAAATATAAGTTTAAAACAAGAAGTAGAGTGCAGAGATAGGAGTTTAAATATAAGTTGAATTGGTTGAGGAAGATAAGGAACAGCAACCAATTGAAAAAATTAAAACCTTTTAATGTGAAGACTGCTAAAATTTCTTCTCAACTGAGTCGAGTTTGAAGAGGCACATTAAAGAAGTACATTCTGGCAAAGCCAAGATTTATTTTAAACATGACAAAGTGGATGGAAGGTACCAATGCACAACATGCATGAAGTCTTATACTCACTCAGCCAAAGTAAAGAGGCAAATGCAAAAGCACCACTTAAGAGAATTCCTAATTAAAGATAAAGAAACTTAAAAGATTATACCTGCTAAAAGAAAAAATAACTCTCTTGAGTGATAAAGAGAACAGGAGGAAAGGCTCAAGAGGCAGAAGCGTTTTGAATCAATGAATCAGCCAGCAAATGGTACTCTTATAGCATGTCTTTAAGAGAGAGCTATGTATATACCTGCATTGAATGCAATTGATATTGAAAGATGTATTGAAAATTACTTGCATTTTGACTTACCAAACAAGGCTAAGCTGATAGTGGTTGATGAGTATGCTTACAAAGTATATCCTTTCAAGTATCTCATTAAAAATGAGCAGTATCAAAATGAATTTGCAAATGAATACATAATACTGAGGGAGGCTTAGAAAAAATAGTTTAAGAACTTGCTTAGACTTGATGGAGTTATTCTTGGGCATGGCTTTGTTGCATTATGACTGAAAAAGTTTGAAATGACTTTAAGAGAGTATCTCTATCATAATAGATACCCAGATGATTTAAATGAGATACTGTCAGAAATGATTAAGGGTGTTTAAGAGCTCTATGAACTTGGGTATGTACATAGAGATTTGAACCCTGAAAATGTTATGTTAAATCTCTGTCCTTTAGAAATTGTAGTCATTGATTTCAATAGAGCAATAAGATAAGAAATTGTGACTTTGGGCTAAGGTGCTTGGCACTCCAGGATACTTTCCAATCAGGGAGAAGTGGACTAATGGCTCTGTTTAATGGGATGTATGGGCAGTTGCTGCCATAATCTTTGAGTGCGATATGGAAAATATGTCTTACTTTGGAACAAAGCACGAAAAATAATCAATAAGTTTGGCTTCTAAACATATACAACAGAAAGATGTCTGCAATGAAATTAAGAAGCTTGTAGAGATGATAATCGTGAGAGCTCCAGCTTATCCAAGATAATCGCTAGAAGACATACATGAAGCACTCAAGAGAGCTAGATTCAAGAGGTACCACAAAGATAAGCAGATAAAATTTGTCTGAATTAAATACAATAATACTCATTAAATATTCATTAAATTCACAAAAAACCTGCATTTTCACTACTAACCCCAATAAGACCCCAACAATACCCTACAAATCAAAGCACTTATAAACCTCACTAAGGGGTTTTGGGGTTTTGAATGCTCATCAACATTTTAAAGATGACAGCAATGTATAAAATGTGAGGTAGTTCATAGAATCGAGTGAAGCTCGGGACGCTATTACTATTTTGTAATTTTGACGATGCAATCATGTTCCTTGACCCCGTATTACCCTAGTTCAAGTGTCTAAATGAGGAAATCCGTAAAAAAGCCTTTGAGGTTTGAGCTTTTCCCCTTCCCCAAATGCTCTCTTCTATATTGCAATCTTTTACAAATGCATAACTTCTGCCCATGTCTATCCACAACGAAATGTTCATCTCATGGTGTCACAACTATTATAATCTTGTGAATTACCTTTGAAAACCTATGAATTATTGTTGTGTAGGCACTTGAGTAATTTCATGGGCTAGAAATGCTCATCAACATTTTAAAGAAGACAGCAAAGTATAAAATGTGAGGTGGTTCATAGAATCGAGTGAAGCTCGGGACGCTATTTACTATTTTGTAATTTTGACGATGCAATCATGTTCCTTGACCCCATATTACCCTTATTCGAGTGTCTAAATTAGGAAATCCGTAAAAAAGCCTTTGAGGTTTGAGCTTTTCCCGTTCCCCAAATGCTCTCTTCTATATTTCAATCTTTTACAAATGCATAACTTCTGCCCATGTCTATCCACAACGAAATGTTCATCTCATGGTGTTACAACTATTATAATCTTGTAAATTACCTTTGAAAACCTATGAATTATTGTTGTGTAGGCAGTTGAGTAATTTCATGGGCTAGAAA
>ARYC01014803.1:0-15012 GCA_000711775.1 Oxytricha trifallax
TTAATATGTGAACTTATTCATTCGTTTAAATCTAAAACTTATTTATAAACACAAAATCTCCCTTCTCTTGCTCACACTTTAGCTTTCTCATCGCTGACTCTCTTAGCAGCACTCTTAATAAAATCTACTGTATCTATATTCAGATCGTGCATCAAATGATAGAGCAGAAGTTTCTTGTAGTGGCCTTTCAATAGGCCCCAATATAGCTCAATTCCATTGAACTGAGGTCTATAAGGAACATTAAATACGGTGTTATGTTTAGCCTTTCGTATTCCCTTCTTGAGTCTTTAGTTTTATGAACTGATAAGTTATCAACAAACAGGATGATCTCTTAGTCAGCGTATTTGTCTCTGAGCTATTGTAAAAATTATATATATTATTCAGTCTTAATAGAGCGAGGGTGGATAACATAAGTCTCTAGCCCACTATCTTCACTGATTCCACCAAGTATAGCATGAATTTAAACCTTAACCTTTTGATCATATACTTCAATGTTGCTGTACCTCTTATACCAAGGCCTTGATATGAAGGTATTAAAGGTGAATACAGCTTTATCAGCATGAATGAACTTTATATTATGCTCTTAAGACCTCTGCATTTAATCGAATATATAATTTATTAGTCTTATAAAATGGAATATTAAAGTCAATCACTCTCTTTATGCGATTGACTGTCTTGTAAGATATCCCATTCGTTTTACATATGTTCGCTATAGATTAAGCAGAGATGTGAAGCTCAGGAAATTGGCAATGAAACATTACAGACCTCTAGGCGAGAGAGAAGTGAGCCCAGTATTTAAGAGTCTTATCATTAATAAGATAATCAATATGATGCTGCTAAAATTTTAAGGGTCTCTAAGGCTTAGAATTAAGATGCTATTTCTTTAAATTCAATGCTAATAGACAGTGAGACCTAACAGTAGCAGGAGATTTATGGAGAAGCCTTGCTATAGACGTGTAATTAAGAATACGTCTGAGTTGGCCATTATATTCATCACATCCATATCGCAACTTAAACAATAAATTTATATACTCACTGTCATAAACTTACCCCAAACTTCGCATATACTCACTTAAGTTACTAATATTTAAACATTAAACCCCTACATAAACCTATTAAAACCCTAATAAAGTATGCACTAATAGTCTACTTTTATCAATCAAAAACTCAATCAAACTACTGAAAGGGTTTTGGGGTTTTGAATCTCACTTAGGACTTTCAAATAGAGCTTTCTACTACACTAAGGCCAACTGACGGCAATTAGGGGGTTGATGGGTGCAACGCATGAGAGACCAGTCGGCGGGGTTCAATCTGTCAACTAGTAAACTCCTCGAGTGGGCTGGATCCTAAGATTCCCTGCATTAAATGAGTTTGCCTGGCTTGAGTTCAGTTTCCTAGATAATAGGGAGCAGGATGAAGGTACGCTCTGTCTTCAAAAGTAGAAGACGAAAACCATTGAAGATAACGATAAGGATATTTCTACCACATTGGGTTAGGGTGCTGAAGCTACCACAGCGAAAGGATAGGGATTACGTTTCCCAGCAGCGGTGGGACCGTTAAGTGTTTTTCTCCACTACCTGTCATCTAGTGAATTTCTAGAGCTCTGTTGTTCAGATTATGCTGGCAACATCTTTGATTGAGGATGAGTCTAGTTGATAGCGGAAGTGGGTTTTTCGGAGTTTTCTACTTCATGACTGCCATGTTAAAGAATTGCCACGTCAACTCACACAGATACGTCTACGTCACGACTAAGATTGATTGTTTAATTTTAGTATTAAACAGTGATATGTTAAATTTATTTGATTTTAATCATTAAACACACAAGAGACTTAATAGAACTCTTGAACTATACTAATAAATTATTTTTTTAAAGTCTATCTTGAACTGTTATAGTATGCATTATAAGATGAATAAGTTACGAAGTTTGTAATCCTGACGGAAAGCTGCATGCCAGTTTATTCATTCAAGCTGATTTACGACACTTTAATGAAGAATGATAATTCTTATTTGGACATCTCACCATTTAACGTTAGAATTAGAAAATAAGAGAAATACAAAGCATTATTTGAAGTGTTCAATGTTGATGAAATAGTCGCTCATAAGTCATAATTTTTTTTAATTTAATTTTTTTACTATAATTAGTACTGAACAGAGATCATGCTTAATACTTAGTAGACAATAGAAAAGCATTTTTGCATTTTTGGACTTCATTTGAGGATAAATCTTTCAAAGTTGACTTTGTTGCTATTGGTACGTCGCTCGCTCACAACTACCAAGCCCCTAATATCCAAAATTATTTTAAACTTATAAATTTGAATATTAATTTGTGTATTTCATACAAAGATCTCTCTATTCCAGGGCATTTCAGAACTTTCAATACTATAAAGATAGAGAATGTAATCGATGCTAGATAGAGATGTCTATTTTTAAGTGATGTGGAATATCATGCTAACATCGAAGCAAACGTCTTTCCTTTAATATTATCAATTAAATTATTATTTTAATTATTTTATATTTGGAAAGTAAAAGTGGAAAGAATTTGCTGATCAAAATTTGCTAGAAACCTACTATTTCAATAATAAAAAAAACTCTTTTTTCTGATAATTTAAAATACTTTTTAACATAATTTCAAATATTAAGCAAATCTTCTTAGATAAATGTTGGAATATATTGAATTGTAAGTTATATTATTAAAAGTATTGCAAATTATAAAATTTATACTATAAAAGATTCATATATAAACTTCTAAATAATTGAATGAATTACTTTTCATTAGTAGTTATCAATATAAAATTTTTCTCCAATAGTTTTTTTATAATACACTTTATTATTTTATGTCTATGATAAAAATAAAATTAATTTTGAAATAAATTAAAATAAATAGCTTGTTTCAAATCTTATTTTTCTAAAATAATTGAAATTAAATCTGGGGTGATGTAAGCTTCTCTAGTAATTTTCCTGAAAAAAAGTGATCCTGCTTTTCTTGCATCGTAGATATATAATTTAAAATTTATATTAACATTAATTTGATATCAGAAACAGTAAAATTATTATAGTTTAAAGGTCTCTAGTCCCATGTTGAGAAAGTTGACATTGTATTCCAAATTTCATGCAATTTAATGTTGAAATAGTATATAATATTGCATTGTTATAAAATATTTTTCTTATTCTTATAAAATATGCATTAAATTCTTTTCAGCAAGTATAATAGTTAACATTCCCTCTTCTGGAAAAGTTTATGTAGTAGTCATAGTTTAAAAATATTTTATTGTAAAATAAATTTGCTCAAATTTAACAATAAATTTCTCGTACTCGATAGTTAGTTAGTTTTTAGCATTTATATTAATTCAAGAGATACGAAATCAATCCAGTGAGATAATTAAAATATATGTTCAATATCAGGAACGTAACTCATCGTACTCGTTAATAACAACTTATTAAGTAGACATATAACAAATCTTAAAATTATAAACTTCAGCATGAGATCTTTTTAGTATAGCCCATTGATGATGCTTTATCAAGATATGTTTTTCATAAATGTTTATCAATCTTGTAAATGCATATTTTCTGTTTCCATAGAAATTTTGTATATCAGACATTTGAATAATTGAGAAGTCCTGTAAGCTCATCAAATTCTCATAAATGGTTTTGAAGCTAAATTTAAAAATAAATTATTTCTTTATAACTTTTCAATATTTATAAGCTATATATAGGGATGCAAGCTTGAGAAACAAGAATGAATTTTTCATTAAGAGGGTCTTAAAAAGCTTCTTCTATTATTTAAAGAGTAAGAATAATTTAGATATTCTTTAATAAAAGAAAATGTTAATGCTCTTTTAACAGGCCTTTAAACATATTTTATTTATTGTAAGAATACATTCGAAGTTGGGAAAATATAATTAAATAAATTATAATAAATAAAATCGTGGCAGTTAAAGTTGGCAAATTTGAACGATCTTGGGCTCATTCGATAGAGAATCTAAAAATAGCTGGACTTTATTATTGGGGGCACTATTTTATCTCATCCATGGAGCGAGATAACTCTACTTTAATTAAACTCTTATAAATTCATAAAATTATAACCTCACATTAAAGTCGAGTTATCTCGCTCCATGGATGAGATAAAATAGTGCCCCATAATAAAGTCCAGCTATTTTTAGATTCTCTATCAAATGAGCCCAAAATCGTTCAAATTGGCCAACTTTAACTGCCACGATTTTATTTATTATAATTTATTTAATTATATTTTCCCAATTTCGAATGTATTCTTACAATATTATTATTTACAATTTAAAAGAATTTAAAGAAAAATTTTTATTAAAAACTATCATTTTTAAATTTATTTTCTTATTAATTAAATTCTAATTAAAATAATATGTATTTAACTATATTTTGGCTGTCACATTTGCTAAACCTCGTTCTCCCCACCAACTTCAGTTTTTTTATATAATATTACTAAATAAGAATATTCTAATATATTATTTTTATACTTTCATAAGTGGGGATCCTGATTGGATTAAACATACCACTATTTTATTTAATAAATACTGAGTATTCCTAATCTATCTTCATTCCTGGCAACGTGATAGTAAATGGTAAAATGTTCTGGGTCCGCTTCTTCGAAAAACTTATTCCACAGAAATGGCTGCTCCATAGTATCATATATCATAAACATAAATGCCAGTTTCTTCTTTTGTTTTCCATTATATTTTTGATCTTCTTCATAGTAATTATTTTTTTCCATTCATACTTTTTAAATGATTAAGTCTTAATAAGATATTTTTAATTTGAAATTTAATTAATTAATGCTTCTTCTTGACATTTACTTTCTCTATTTTATATAATCACTGAACATTTTGAAACAAAATTAATTAAAAATATTTTTCTATTTTATAATAATAAATTTAGTAGCATTTTTTAAAGCATTTTCTAGAGTATTTTTAAAAAATAATTTAAATTTATTTTTATGTATTTTTTTTTGCTTTATTCTGAAAGGGAGTTAATTTCTAAGGAATTTTTATAAGATTTAAAGCTTATAGGTTTTTTTCTAAAGTTTGTGATAGGAAAAAATATGTGCTCCTCTTCGAAATAATATTAATATCATTATAATATAGAAACCAAGTATTTTCATAGTTAAGCTATTTCCAAGTCCAAAATTCGTCTCTAGACCTCTTAAAATTATAAATTAAATTACTTATCTTGATACATTAATATGATTTTTCTGATTAAAATTATATTTAATATATATATAAAATTAGAGCACCTGAAATCCTAGCTGTTTAAATATCATAATTATTTTAAATTATTATTTTTGATTATTTAGAATATCATACTCATTAATCTATCCTGAGTATTTCTTATGCTTTGAATTTCCCATGAATGTCTGATAAGTGACTCCAATGTTCCAAACTTCTTGTATAAAATATTAATAATTATAATGATTTTATTTTTATTATAAGTTGATCTTTGATAAAACATCTCCAGGTTGCTATAATAATTAATAAATTATGCTGTGACTTAGCAACTAGTATTTGTGCATGAGATCTAGTCAATACAAAATAGTTTGAATTAAGTTAGAGATGGTCATCTGATTGCTAAATATCTATCATGCTCATGTTATGATTCATCATTTGGTTATACGTATATTTAAAATTTAATGCTTATAAGATTATTTATATTTAATCAAATTGAAAAATTAAGTCAACTATAATTGAGGAGTTATAGAATTTTATATAAATTAAATATACCTATTATATCATAACAACTCTTCATATATATATATATATATTTATTGATATTTAAAGTCATTTAATAAATTTCTAATCTTAAAAAATAAATATCCTCTTATTAATATTGCAGTTTGATTAATAATTAAATTTTATACTATATTTATATTTATTTTTGTATATTCAAAGTTGTAAAGAGGAATGGTGTCATGACCAAGAAATACAAACTTAGTAATACCTTTATCTTCATCTAATGCATACTTCATCATATCAATTTGAATTTATTCAATAGTCGGTTATTAATTATTTTTCGAAATTAATTCAATAGGATTTGGTGAATATTTTTATATTTAATTGATAAACTACTCTGATGCTTTTTATTTAAAAAAGGTTAACTGATATATTATTTTATTATGCAAAATCATTGTTCAAGATATGATAATATACAGCAAAGCGTCTCCAATTATCTAACTTTTACTTCTCATTCTGATTATTAATAAATAAATTAAATATCAAATCATAAGGATTATAATTGATATTCAAGGGTCTAAATGTTTTTATTTAAATATTATCATTCTCTTCAGTATCTTGGCTTTTGATCTCCAATAATATTAAATGTAAATAATTAATCCATTTTACGCATCTTAGTAGTTGAATAGTTATCCGCAGCAAGAGCATAATCGAAGTATTAATACCAAATTGGATCTTATTTCGAAATCCTTTTTTATTTGGTGTCTAAATTTTAAATTTTAATTGGGTTAACTATAAACATGTAAGCTAGTTTCCCAAAGTACTATTCTCCCTCCTCCTATTCTTTAAGTACTTAATTAAAAATAGGAAAAAATAAATTAATCATTCCTATCAGTTGGAGTAAAAATTTCTTAATTTAAGTATGGCGTTAACAGCAAAGCAAATTTAAGAATAATTAGATTTATAAAACCCCATAGATTTATTTAGACAAGAAGATTAAAGTTAAGAAAAATCAAATTAAAAATTAATAATAATTGGCTGAAAATAAATATAATTAGACTAAAATCAAATTTGCACAAGCTGATTTGGATTATTTTATAAAGACAATTAATCGAGCCATTAGTTTAAATAATTGGCCCAAACATTATAATTTTGCGCAAATAATAATTAATTTTCATTTAATTGTTCTTGACCCCAATCTTAATCCCTTGATTGATGGAGTTTTATAAAAAGTTAAAAGCAAGAAAACAAGTTATTATAAGTATATTTGTCTTGTTTTACATTCAAAAATAAAATAATTGAATGTTTTTAATTGCTGGTATAATTATTAAATTATAAGATAGAATTAGGTAGAAGTCAGAAATAAATTTTATTTATTAAATTATTTAGAATTAATCTTATTAAATTAATGATTTTATGACTATAAAAAATTAATAACATATACTGGATAAAAATTTTATTATTTATGCAAAAATTAATTGAAAAATTTAATTCAAACATACTTATAGAAAATTTATAATTAAATTTTAAGAAAATTCTATATTATACTAATATTAATAAATTGCAGCAAATTTGAAATTGTCCATTTAATAAACTCAAAATCGAAAGAATTTATAATTTAATAAATAAATTTCCTAAATTAAATGCAATTCAGTATCTTTAAGATAAAAATTCATATTTTAATAAGAATATTTGCAAAAGTTAAAAATTACCAACGAAAAAGTATTTTCCGTTCTTTATTATTAGTCTTGAATAAATACATCTTGAAAAAATTATAGCTCTATAATCTTGAATTTTATCTAAATAAATAATTCTCTTCAATTAATGAATTTATTTTAATTAAGACTCTACCTAAAATAGCAAAATGAAATAAATTATTTTATTTATGGCATAAAATATTTTAGTGATTTGTATTTTTAAGTTAAAATTATTAAAGGTATTTCTAAAAATATTAAGTCTTGATTTGCATACTCAAAATAATTATAATTTCTTGAAATTTTTAAAGGATGGTACCTTTTTAAATATATAATACAATATTAAATAAATATATTACATGTAAATTTGATTTTATGTTTTGACTAGAATTATTTAATTATTTTTTAATTTAAACTAAATTTTAATTAAATAACATTGAATTTATAAATTGAACATTTAATATAAATATTTAAGTATTATAAATATAAATTTATATCAATTTATTTTATTTATAAAAATGAATTTTAATATTTTGAATAAATTTCAGTTCCAATAACCATGCATGAGCATCTTTAATCGATAACTTAAGTTAATTAAACTTCTAAACACTTTGAGATTTATCTCTTAATAAATCATATTATATATTGCTCTAAATTTATATTTGTGGTATTTCATATTACAATATGTAAAACTAATAGCATTTATAATGAGTTTGAAATTAAATCGGACTTATTTTAAAATATTAAGGCCAGTTTTTATATTAATAAAATATTCTAATTCAAATGTTCAATTAAGTTAAGATTCTTTTTAACTTTAATAGTAAATGCTAATATAGAATCAATTTAATGATTTAATTGATTGTTATAAATAACAGCTTAATCTTAATTATTCTGTATTCATTAAATTGTAAGGCAATTTAAAAAATAATCATATTATATTATTATAACTAGTTATTTTATGTATTTTATGTAAATACTTTCCTACAGTTTTATATTTTAGTTTTAATTTAGTTAACTTTTATATAATTAATGAAATTGTTATAAAACATGTCTTTATCGAAAGAAATAATGAAAAAAATCAATGATATACTTTGAAAAATGAAATCTATCAAAGATTTCAATCTGTTTATAGAAATAATATATGAGAAGTCATTATTTGTAATTTTTGATTTATACTGAATAAACAGTCCCAAGGTATAAATATAATTTTATCTGATAAAAAAAAGAGAAAATCAATTTTAATTTAAAAGAAATCAAAGTAATAATTTCTCAATAATGTTTCAATAAAATATTAGAAGTCTTCATTGATAGTTTTCAATATAAAATCTTTTTCCAATAGAGATAATTAATATTTTTATAATTTATTAACTCTTTCAAATTATAACAATTTAAATAGCTTGTTTTAAATCTTATTTTTCTAAAATGATTGAAATCAATTCTGGGGTGATGTTTGCATCTCTCAAAATCTTCCTAAAGAAAAAAGATCCTGCTAATCTTGCATCATAGATTTATTATTATTTTTATATTTTGATGTCAGCAGTAGTGAAGTCTCTGTAGTTGTTAGGGGTGTGGATATCCCAATCTGTGAAAGTTGACATTTAATTCCAAATTTCAGGTATATTTCTTATTAATCTAATTAATATAAAAATTATTAATAATGTATCAGATTCTAATCAGCAAGAATAATAGCAAGCATTGATTCTTCAGGGGCATTTAAAGGGGGGTCCATACAATAAAATAAAATTAAAATACCTTGTTCAAAGTTTGTTATAAATTTATCGTAATAGTTCACTACAACTTCTTAATATAAATATTATTAGAGATATTTTTTCATCTTTGATACCAATTATTAATAATTAAATATTTATCTCACTTCAGCGTGACTTCTCTTTAGAATGGCAAATTAATGATGCTTGAACAAATGATGTTTGTCATATCTCCCAATTAACCTAGTGAGTCTACTGCCTCTGTTACCCCAGGAAGCCAATAAATCATTGAATTGTATGATTGTGTAGTCTATGCTCATTAGTTTCTCATAGATGGTTTTGAAGCTTAAAATAATATAAAAGGAAATATTTCGTTTAAAGTAAATATTATATAATTACAACTGTAAATAGGGATACATGCTTGTGTAACAATGATAAATCTTTCATTCTAGTGGTCTTAAAATGCAGCTTCAATTATTGCGAAAATTTTATATTTTTGATTTATATAATTTTTTTAATTAAACCTTGAATCGATTTCTAGTAATTACTATTTTAAGATTTTTATGGTGAAAAAATCATTCATTTAATTAAAAATTGTAAATTAACTTCCAATTTTAAAATGTTAATTTCAACATAGGTTCGTCAAAATAAAACATTTTACAGAGCTTTTTTAAGATTGCCCTTTCATATTTTAATATAATTCTTTAAATGGATTCATTTATACACTTTAAGAGCTTACTATTCAATAACAAATATTTCCTTACCTTAAATGCTCTTTAACTATTTAATTTCTAATTTGTATTTAATTTAATAAGCAATTACAAAATAATTATAAATTTCTCTATATTTTAGCTGTTATATTTGCCATTCCTCTCCCTCCCCAAGAACTTTAATGTTTAAAATTAATCATATTCTAATTCACTATATTTAAACTTTCATAAGTGGGGATCCTGATTGGATTAAACATACTACTATTTTTTAAATATAAATACTGAGTATTCCGAATCTATCTTCATTCCTCGCAACATGATAGTAAATGCTAAATTGTTCTGGGTCGGCTTCTTTGAAAAACTTATTCCACAGGAATGGCTACTCCATAGTATCATATATCATAAACATAAATGCTAACTTCTTTTGAGATTTTTTACCTTACTATAGTGCTACTTAAAAATATGGAAAAATATATCTAAATATAGAAATATAATTAAATTACTAACTTATATTATATCTTTGCATAATAATTTATTAACCTTGTAATTTTGATTTATCGTAAGAAAAATGTTTTGTTTTCAAAGAAGCAATTTTCAAAAGTTAAAAATGTTAAACATCTATTATATAAAGTCAATTCTAAAACTTAAGCAAAAATCAACTGAGAGTTATTTTATAAAATTTAATTGGTTAATATTTCATAAGATTTTCAAAATAATCTTATCTTATTAAGATAAATAATTTATAAGAATAATAGCCGATGCCTCTTTTCATAGAATTTATCCACTTATTTTGGTAAAATTGAAATAGTTATTAAAACTTTCATTAAGTTTAAAATATTTATATTGGAAACTTTTTCAAAACTCTTATGAAATTCTTAAATGAATCACATTCCTATAATAAATTTATAAGAAATTGTTTGTAAATAAAAAATTCAATCCAATAAAAACATAAATATCTCAATGATTTATTTTTATATAAGACTTAGGATATTAATCCATTTTAATGGCATAAATGTTTCCCTCTAACTTCTAAACAATTTAATTTAATGATTGATGGCAATCCAAATTGAAAATTTTACATGATTTCACAAACAATAACTAAAAATTAAATATTTATCACACCTAAATGATTTATTTAACTATAAAATAATTTTTTAAACATAAATAAAATTTATTTATACTTGTTAGCATTCATTCTGCCTCTCTCCATCAATCAATAAGCATTTAAATTCATTATAATATATAAATGTTTTTTAATTTTTATTATTTACATTCTGAAGTAAAATTCGTTGAATATTGCTATTTGAAGCTTTTAGGGACCTTTCTTTATTGTGGAATCGGGACAAATAATGGCTCTTCTTAGATTTAATATATCTAAGATTAAAAGAATATTTTTTTATATAATTTTTAGATTTCAAAAATTTTCATAGTCAAGTCTTCATCAACCTCACAATCGCTAGAGAGTCCCCTCAGAATCAATAAAAAATATTTATACTATGATAAAATTTCTAAATTTTTAATATTATTATATTATATTATAGACATTGTTATATTTATTTTAGTAAAGAAGATTAAATCTTGAAAGATTTAAATGATTCTTAAAATTATATTCATGATTTATTGTTTTTTAATAATGGATAAATTTATATTTCATTATATTTATATAATTATTAAATATAATATTTTTTATATATAAAATAAGTGATCCTGTAATTCTAGCAGCTTATACATCATACTCATTAATCTATCCAGTGTATTACTTTTGCTTTAAGTTTCCCATGAAAGTCTAATAAGTGACTCCTATGTTCCAAACTTCTTGTATAAAATATTAATAATTATAATGATTTATATTTTTTATTATAAGTTGATCTTTGATAAAACATCTCCAGGTTGCTAAAATAATTAATAAATTATGCTGCGACTTAGCAACTAGTATTTGTGCATGAGATCTAGTCAATACAAAATAGTTTGAATTAAGTTAGAGATGGTCATCTGTTTGCTAAATATCTATCATGCTCATGTTATGATTCATCATTTGGGTATACGTATATTTAAAATTTATTATTTGTTAAAATATATTGAAAATAGCAATAGGCCTTCGTTTTAATTTAATATTTCCTATAATCATATATCCTATAAGCATTACAAAAATAAAAACTAGTTATTATAAGAATTATAAAAAATTAAGGAACAAGTTTAAAATATATGATTGATTTCTTAATTCTTTTGTCAACAATATTAAGCCAATTTATTTATAAAAAATGTCTAAAATAATATTAATGTCACTTTTATTAAATATATGCGATTTTATGAATAACATTTTTAATCTATACTATGATTATTTTTTTTGCCAAAATTTATTTTTCATACTATTTATTTTCATTAACTAATTATTTTTTTCTTTTCCAAATATTTTTCTATGAGTAAATTTAATAATATATTGGTTTATGTATATTCAAAGTTGTATAGTGGAATGGTATCATGACTTAGAAATACAAATTTAGTGATTCTCTTATCATCTTCCAATGCTTATCTCATCATATCAATTTGAATTTATCCAATCATTAATTCTTAATCATTTTACTAAACTTATAGTTCTTTTGGGGAATATTTAGCTATCTAATTGATAAACTGATCTGATGCTTTTTATTAAAAATATAAATTAATAAGATATTGCTTTTTCGTTGTTGTCATCGTTGCTCATAACATGATAGTAGACTGTAAATCGATTCCATTTATCTATCTTTTGCTGTTCATTGTCATAATAATCATTAAAACATGAAATATGCTATAATTATTTTGGAACAAAATTTGGTAGTAGTAATGAAAATAAATTATATCAATTTATTCTTTTAAAAACCTTTCTGATAACAAATAATCATTCCCTTAAGAATCTGATATCTCTGGATCTATATATATATATATAAAATGTATATAATTTTATCCATTAAATTCATTCTAGTGGCTAAATAGCTATCCCCAACAAGAGCATAATCGAAGTATTAGTACCAAAAATGGTGTCTATGTAATGATCTTTAAAACTTGGTGCTTTAATTTTCATCAATCTTTGGGTCGATAATGAACATATAAGCAAGTTTCCCATTGTACTCAAAACCCCAAAACCCCTTAATGAGGTTTATAAGTGCTTTGATTTGTAGGGAATTTGTTAGGGGTTGGGGTTATTAATAGGTTTTTATGTAATTTATAGTAAATGTATTTAATTTAATCACTCAAAATGCACTTTTCGATCATGCGGAGAGGTCTGAAGTTTATCTTACTTAACCACAACTCTATCTGCTCTATTGATATGTCTGATCTTGAGTTTGGTTTTATTATTATTGACTCTGCCATTTGGTTCATTGATTAAAACACTCTTGTTTTCTCAATAAATTGCTTTATTCTTTGCCTTGCATCCTTCTCGCACCTTGTAGAGTAGTAATCGTTGCGAGGCATATCGAACTATATTATTATTGCTGCTAAAGCCCACACATCCCACTGTAAGTCTCCATCTCTCCAGTCTTCTCTTACTGGATAATAACCTGGAGTTCCCATTACACTTCCAAGTCTTGATACTACCACTCTTAAGGCTCTGTTGAAATCAATAATTGTTACTGTTACTGGTGAAAAAGTCAACATTATATTCTCAGGCTTGAGATCTCTGTGAACAAAGCCTAACTTATGAAGCTCTTTGATACCTTGTATAGCTTAGGTTGATATTAATGCAAGCTATCTATGATTTCTTTGATCAGTCATGAAATCTCTGAGTGTCATCTCAAAAAATGGTAGTCTGAAAGCCACATGATCTTTGGCTAGGAGAACAACATCTAGCTTTATTAAGTATTTGCATTCTTTAAACTTGGCCTGAGTGAGTACTTAATACTCATTAGTAAACTCCATTTAATATTTATCATCACTAAGGAGATAGTTGAAAGGATATACCTTGTAAGCATACTGATGATCCTTAATAACTTTCTTCTAATAGGAGTCCTCCAGAATTAGGTAGCTTTAGAGAGAAGTATCTAAATCAATCTATGCTAGTACTGGAATTTTCTTGTATTATATCTTAATCATGATTTTAGTGACCTCTGATGCTAAGAGGTTGCGTGCAATCCTCACATACTCTGTCGCTTGCCTGTTAAAGCTCAGCAGCTTAAAGAGGCTCCCTTGCTTTTCTTTTGTTGAGCAACTTCAGTTGAGTGTCTTAATCTTCAATTCATAAAATCTGTATGCAGTACTGCTGAGGCACCAAGCAACTCCATCAACTTTGTCATGCTTTAAGTAAACAGTAGGCTTAGCTTCCTTATGGACCTTCATATCCTGTACCAGCTAGACTTATAAGTGAAGTCTCTTTCACACTTCTCACAAAAAAATACTTCAACTTCATCTGCTTACATAGAAACTTCATTTCTAACTTTCTCCTCTGTCTCCGACACACTTGTTTGCCATTAATTTTCTATTATTAATTTCAATTTTAAGAACAGAGACCTCAAGTGATAGCTCTGGTTGTTCTTTAAGTGAGTTCATCTCACAGCTATCACACTTTTTATTGCTGCCAAAGTAAGTCTAATTTAGTTTGATGGAAGTGCTGTTGTTTTTCTTAAAATGTTAGCGCTCATATTTAAATTTGATTTAAAATTATAAAACTGCCTCTATAACTGAGAGCTTATATGAGAGCTTTGCAAGTCTACAAGATTCAAGGGAGATTCTTGGAGTACTAGAGAAGAAATATGAGTGTTAAGAGACGATCCAGCTCTAAATATGGGTGAGGAAGTAACCATTTTAATTTCAATAAAAAGTTGATTATAGTAAGTACCGATTTAGGAGGTGCACCTAATTAAGTACGTACTGCTTTAGGAGCTATTTTGTCATTTAATGATTAAAATTAGGGTGCTCCTAATTAAGTACTAGCTTTAATTAATGCTCCTAATAAAGTACTAGTATTTTAGGAGCTACTCCTAATTAAGTACGTACCAATTTAAATTTAAAAATATGGAACTATAACAGTAGAAATTGATATCAATCTCTCAAGTTTGAAACCAGTTCTCAAAACTTTTTCCATATCCTTCTTAGAGGTAGACCTCCTATAGGATGCCCATATTTAATAGTAAGTTTTACAGAGGTAAATAATTGAAATCAATAAACTTATCTTTGAATATCATTTCTTAGATCTGTAAACAAGATGGAGTCAATGAATGATGCAATGAAA
>ARYC01014830.1:0-11080 GCA_000711775.1 Oxytricha trifallax
TATACCCTACAAATCAAATCGCTTATAAACCTCACTAAGGGGTTTTGGGGTTTTGATTACTTGACTGATAATTAACATATTCTATTCATTTAATAGATACATCATATAATAATAATAAAAGAATAGAGCATTATTTTAAACTATTTTATAACTTTAAATTTATAATAAAACTTTAAAATTTTTAAATTTTGCTTGGTAAATACAATTAAAACAATTTAAAATTTATAAATTGTGAATGTTCGAAAAGGCAAAAATAATTGATTCAATATTTAAATACTAATAAGACTTATGTAAAATAATGAAACATATAATATATATTTATCAAATTTTAATTTATTATAGAATATAAAACATTTCGAAAATATGTAGACACAAATATTAAATGAATAAATAATTTGAAAAAGCAGCTAAGAAATCTAATAAAGAAGTCAAAATAAGAATATAAATATTTCTTGAAAAATAAATAAAAAGTTAAATTCATGCTTTATACTTCCGAAGAATATACTTTTAGCACCACCAGACTATTCCTTGATAATGATGTCTATTTTTTGCTCTTGAATATGGTAGATATTACTCATTTTCTGAAGGAACACATTGTAGAGTCTACCAAAGACATTGTATGATGCTATAAATATTTTTATCGAGTTGTTTATTCTCCTTAAATAACTTATATATCAAATATATCATTGTATTTATTATATTTACTAATAATTTTAATTTAGACAATTTTATATAATTTTCTGGATGACAAATATATATTTTAAGCATTTACAATTATTTTGTATTATTTCTTACTTTATGATATTATGCATTTGTATTATTTTGTCAATTCATCGAAAGCTAATGCATAAATGTTCTTGAATTTAAACCAACTATTCCATTTATTTTTAATTTAATCACAATGGATTACCATCACTTTAATCCTTTTACATATTAAAATTATCATTATAAATGCATTTACATAAAAAAGTTATATTATTATCAAGTTCTTTTAATATTAAATTTGCAATAACAAAATATAGAGTTAAGTACCATATTTATTTTATGACCTATTCTATTCGTTATAAATTTAATTTTTTATTGCTGTTATAACAACTTCAATTTTAAGAAATTATGTACTTAAATCTCTTTTATATAATATTTATAGTTTATCCCTTAGGAAAATTAAACTATAATAATATAACTGCAATTATTAAAGACATTAGTTTAGACGTTAATATTTTATTAACTTGAAGGATGTTTAGATACAAACATAAAGTATCAAGTCATTAGAAATTTAGTGATTAAATAATAAAGATAATTGCATTTATAATAAATAAATACCTGAATACTCAACAGAATTCTTATAAAAACTATTCTTCTATTATATAAGATTACAATAAAAATATTCAAACATGCTTAAAATAAATGACTTTTTCCCAAAAAAATAATAAAAATTCTCTCAACCAACAAATAATTAAAGTAAGTATAAGAAAAGGGAACTTATTCTAAAATTTTAATTTCATGACTTTGAGAGAAGTGTCATCTATTTTAATAGGAAGATTTCAAAAATAAAATAAATGCTTTATTTTTTAATGAAAAAAATGAAAGATATCTAATAATATTGAAGGAATACATTCGAAATGGGAATATTATAATTAATTAAATAAATATGATTAGAAATTTGTGGCAGTTGAAGTTGGCCATTTTAAACCGATCTTGCGCTCATTCGATAGAGAATTGAAAATAAGCTGGACTTTATTATTGGCGGTACTATTTTATCTCATCCCTGAAGCGAGATAACTTCAATTTAATTAAACACCTCTAAATTCATTAAATTATATCCTCACATTAAACTCAAGTTAACTCGCTCCAGGGATGAGATAAAATAGTACCGCCAATAATAAAGTCCAGCTAATTTTCAATTCTCTATCGAATGAGCCAAGATCGTTTAAAATGGCCAACTTCAACTGCCACAAATTTCTAATCATATTTATTTAATTAATTATAATATTCCCATTTCGAATGTATTCCTACAATAATAATAATAGAATTATAAAAATTGAAGAACTAAGAATTACTTATTAAACTCATAAGTCAGTTTTAAATATTGATAATAACCCAGAACTAACAAAAGGTTTTATGCTGCTGCAGGGAGTAGTTCTTCTCTTCCCCATTACTGCAGCTGACTCAGGAAGCTTCAATATTTATAAGGAACTAACACTAATTCAAAATACTAATCTAAGGTTCCTATTTTCAATCATAAAGCTTAATAATGGACATAAGATTGTCTTCTAGCAATAATAGAACAATGATAATCACAGTTGAAATTACACTAAATTCTTTTGGGATACTGGTGAAACCTAGCTAATCAAGAAATGTCAAAACTGGTCATGAGCTGCATTAGGAGGATGCTAAAATTTTTATGAACTTGGGCTTTAATGACTATATCAATAACTTATATTGATGGCTTAATATCTGAAGAGTCCAATCTATAATTTTTGGATATATAATTATACTTATTAAAAAAATTATTATTATTCAAATATTGTGAAATCAGTAATAAAACAACAATTAATCAATATAATTAAAATATTTTTGTTTATGAAATAGAAAGTTATTTGTTATTAAAGCCATTAGACTTAAGTTATATAGGATTCTTTAATTTACTCACTTTGTTAATTGTTTTAAAAATTGCATACTAATAATTTTAATGTAATGATTTATTATTTAATAGTATAAAAATATTAATAATTTATGTGCTAATTTACCCTAATTCTTTTAGAATAGACCATGCTCATAATATCAATTAAGTAATTTATCATAAATTAATATGGTTCAAATCAGAATCAATCTATTTTAACATCAATTAAATGAAGGGATGATTTTGGACACTCGTCCTTGTCCCTGGCCTACCTCATCTTTTGGTGATCCTTCAAGGCTGGGAATTACACAGATCCAGGTTTTTCAAAAATCTTTTATACAAAGCCGTGTTTATCGGGCCTCTCGAAGTGAGTCACTGTAGAGTTGAGGCTGGCCTGTGAAAAATTATGTGCTTTTCAATAGGACTATATATTGATTTTTCTTTGCATGCAAGTACCTCCTCGAGTGGACAGATGAGATTTTATTTATCCAAGTCAGAATCTCTGATTTCAAAATAGGTAGAAGCCTGGTTTTGATCATTTTATAAGATGTGGTCCAACATATGACTTCAAACAAAGTCACAATATAAAATATTATCATAGTTAAGTAAGACCATAGAGTTTCTGTAAAAAAATGTCAATATTTAAAACAAAGTATTATTAAACTTATTATCACACGCCATTAAATTGACTTAAATTTATAATCGAATTTTCAATTGCTTTGATATTAACCAATAATTAATAAATCAAATGTATTACCTTAGAATTTTTAAAAATGAAAATAGATTTGATTTAATTAGAACATTATAAAATAAAACATTTTTTGTTATTACTAAATAATATAATATAATATTTTGATATTAAAAATAAGTTTTTTACCAATATTATTAAATTAGAAAGTTAATTGTTGAGTGAGTTACCAATCTCACATAGGGTTTTCAAACAGAGCTCCCTACTATACTTAGGCTTGCTGAGGGATAGAGGTAAAGGAGTCGAATAAGCGGAGTAAAGGTGCAGGGTTGCCGGGTTCGTTGTATTAGGGTCCAGTCAGCGGGGTTCGATCTACCAGCTTCTACACTCCTTGATTGGGCTTGGGTCCAAGAATGTCCCTGCATTAGATGAGCTACCAGCCGTAATTCAGTTTCTTGGTAATAGGTAGCAGGTTGAAGGAGATCGAAGTTAGAAGATGAGAACAATAGAAGCCAAAGATAAGGACTTTCCACCCAAATCGGGTTAAGGTTCTGAGGCTACAACAGCAAAAGGAATAGAGAATATATTATGAGCAGCAATATGACTGGTGAGCGTTTTTCACCATACTTGCAACCAAGTGGACCTCTTCAAGCTCTGCTCTACAGAGTTATCTGGTTTAGCATCTTGGTTTGGGGCAAATTGTGTGGTAGCGAGATTTTTTTTTGAGTTCTCTTATTTCACGACTGCCAAGTCACGGATTGCTATGTCAACTCACTCAGATACGTCTAATCCCGACTAAAATTGATGGTGTTGATTTAAGTATTAAACAGCGGCATATTTATTTTAAAAGACCTCCCAAAAAAACATTTCCCAAATCATTAATTTTTTTACGGAATCCGAATCTTCTTATCGTACTAGAATTCGTATTTATAGGGAAGAAAATTTTATTCGAATTTTAAAATCCGATTATTTTATCTGACAAAATAATCGGAATAAAAATAAAACATAAATAATATATAAGATAAAAAGAATATGGTTAAATCATACAAGAGCAGTTTTAAAAGTTCTTTATATAAAATTAATTGTAAATTCTACAATTACTTTAATAAAATAATATATAAATAAATTTTTTAATTTTAATTAAAAGTTAATTTAAAATAACTTAAAAGTGCCTGTAATATATTAGTCTTTTTATGTTTAGCTTCCGTACACGAAGGTCTCAAACTTATATATATGCTTAAATATAAATCATTATTAAAATTTCAATGAATTTGAAATATTAAGTTAATCTCTAGAGATTAGCTTGGACGTGTATTATATAATTGTTATGCTTGGTAAATTTAAAATTTATCAAATTAAATAATTTAATAGAAGTACTTAAGTCGTCCCCAGAGTGATTCAATATATGTAGAATGATATAAAAACAATAAATAGTAAATATTTATTATAAATTATTATATTAAATGCGAAAAGTCCTGCCTGGCATTATTACCATTAATTAAATAATTAAGTACATAATTATTTCCCTGTCTCCTTAATTATTCAGCAGTAACATGTTTATTAAATACAATATTAATTTATTACTTGTTTTGTGCACACCGACTTTAAATCGATTCATAAAAACTACTAAAATAAATAACATAATTTATGAGTCTCCTCCAGGCAATTCGTTTATAACTTGGATACCCATCTTAAATTAAAATATTAATATTGGTAAACAGTTATTCCTGGGTTACAACAACTCTCTATAATTTGCTCAAGAGTATCGGTAGTTCTATCTTCAACAAAGAACAATCGAAACTCAAAAAATTGTTTTAATTAAAACGTTTATAATATTAAAACTCCCTGGGTTCATCAGCAGTTATGATACCCACAACCCACTATTAGCGATCGTAAATATCGGCCATTTCACTTGAGGGCATTTAAAATATATCAAAAAAATATGTATATTAAAAGCTAAGGTTTTAACGTTTTTGATTGTTTAATTAAACTATAAAATCAACAATAAAATTATGATATTAATTTATTTATAAATAATATTAGTAATTATTAGAAGATATTTTATTTACAAAATTTGTCCGGTCGGTGAATGACCCCCTAAAAAGTAATCAAAAAGTTGTTATCTTACATAGGGACTCATCTATATAAACATCCCTGTCAAATTTAAATTACATTAATATTTATTTATGATATTTTTATTATATCCTAATGAATGTTACATCATTCTGCCTCTGCTACTCGTATCTGCTTACCAAAATGTAATTAATTATTTTAGTTTAAAATAATTTTAGGAACTTAATATTAAATTTTTAATAAATTAAAAATCCTCAGTTCCATCATAAGCTTGGCAGATTTATTATAGCTATATCAATGACATAAATGAAATTTACCTAATGACTGTGTTGTACGTTTTAATCAGTTAAATTATTTTTAAATTATTATGATTAACTATACATTAATCAGTCTCTTTTTTAGATCTACCGCATTTACTCCTGATGGAAAGTCAATATAATCATGAAATTTTCTAAATAAAGTGAATTGTATTAAATAATAAAATAGACAAATAAATAATTTAAAACATGTCTGAACAGAGTGCTCTGTGTCATTCAACAAAAATGTAAGTTACAAAAAAAATATCTAACATTTTATTTTTACAGGGGTTGCACCTGGCCAGACTGAGGGCGTCAATGAAGAGGGACTTCAGGAAGTCGCAGAGAGAAGGGCACAGGAAGTCAATATTGATGATTAAGACGATGAAGATGAGGAGGAAGATGAAGATGAAACTTTTTTTTTTAGATTTACTATTACTACTGTTGTTATTACTATTACTATTATTGTAAATTAATTTTCTAATTCACTTTATTTTATTTAAAAGCATATAATCTTTATTTGATTATATGCTAAAAAATATTTTTACAATAAGGAGGATTTTTGCATTAACAAACAAATTAATCTTAGACGGTAGGTAGATTTAGCATTTAATTTAAAGTGTACATATTATATATTTTATAATAAATAAATTTTCTAATTAAATAATTTTTACTTAAATTTGGTTTTAAAAGTTAATTATAAAATTGATAAGGATTGTATAGTGATATTTTAAATTTATTTTTTGTATTTAATTCTAAATAATTTAATACAATTTTATTTAAAATCCCGTCTTGATAGAGTACGAAGCTTTACACTCTTTCATCGCACACTTATAATAGACACCATTAGCATACTATTAATATTTTATATAAAAAAAAAGATTGATAATTTATATAAATAAAATGAATTATATATTTTAAATTATAGCGTTTTAATATGTAATTAATAAAATCAATCACTATTTAGCATTTCACAAAAAATCTCAAATACAAAATATATTTATGAATTGATAAATATATTATAAACATATTCATAAATTATATAAAATTTAAAATGCATATCGCTTATCTTTTTAACTTCGCATTTATTATTGCATCTTTTGCATTATTAGGATTTATTGATTATTTAAAATCAAATTTGATTTAATTATTTAATTATTTTGCAGTTTATCAGTAATTATACTGCCGACTAGAGATCTTCAACCAACTCAAGTTAAATATAAATATTATTAATTAAGTATTTTCTTTTCTCCAAGAACCATGTTACCCATATTTTAACGTTTAATATATTGCAAATAATAATATTCTTGTTTATTATATATCTAACGACAATATTTATCTCACGATAATATGAATGATAAATTAATGGTAATATAAAATTAAAATCCGATTCATAAAACGGAAAAAATAATCTTTACCTTTTTAATCCGTATTTTAATTATGGTTAAAGGTGCGAAAATAAATTTTTGATTTAGTAAAAAATTATGATTCGGAAAATGTTTTTCTGGGGGTCTTTAAATTTAATTGAGATTACTCATTTACTACAAGTAGTATTACCAACAATTTTCAAAAAAAATATAAAAAGAATTAAATTAATATGTTTCTTTAAGAATTAGCTAAGAGAACTTACTCGCATATTAAATACTTCTAGTAGAAATTTTCCTTTTACCTAATTGATGTCACGTTGAAAGGGATAAACTGTAAATTTATACATTTTTTTTAAAGGACTATGCTTATATAATATGCCCATTTAAAATAGCGCTTTTTAAGAAATATAAATTTAATTCTCTATATTCTGACTCTTTTCATTGGATTTTTATATAAAAGTTCTCAAAAACTAATATGTATTACTTAAATAAATAGAGTAGAAGAAAATTCGCTAAATTATTAAGTTATTGATTACTACTTATTTTCATACAAATTTATTAAATGTGTAATAAACAACTAATAAAATATCATCAATAATATCCTTCATTCCATTTAAGACTTCTTGTAAATAACCAATAATATTTATCAATATTTATAAGGAAAGCACCTAAATGTTTTGAAAGCACTGTTCTAAGTTGTTGTTGAATCTTTTTTTTCCCTATTTTCTTCTGTTTTTTTATCCTTTTCCTAATTTTACTCTTCTCTTGAAAGACTTGAATAATTATCAATAGTTTTATATATAAATTTAATACTAAAATTTAAGATTCCTACTTAGATAGTACTGATAAAATACGTTCGAATCGGGGAAATGTGAAAATTAAAATGTAAAATTAATTATATATATATTTACTGCTTATATACTTCGTGTAAGGTCTAATTTGCGAAAAGGGGTCAAATTCCTATTTTTTATTATGTAGGAGTCACTTTTATATGCGTTTGAGATCAAAATCGATATGAATCATCATACTTCTCTTTAAAATATCCAAAGTTGAGACCCATGACCAAAGTGGTCAAATTTTGTGTTTGCATTCATGTCTGTCATATTTTTGTTTAATGGCCAATTTCGGGGTCAAACCGCGCATTTACACCCAAATTGTCCTCATAAATGACCAAAGTGGATTTTATTAGTGAAAGTTATTATTTTAGGGTTCTTGTGGCCAAAATCGAGAAAAATCGTGTTTGTCAGCTGCATTTAGTATAATTGGTCATTTTTACAAAATATGGAGTGACCAAAGTCAATTTAGAGAGGAGAGGTCAAAATCTTGAAATCTTTAGTATATGGTCAAATTTGGTTAGAATCAGCTTAACTGTGATGACTGGATGCAGATTGAGCGCAGTCGCGCAATTATTGATATTTTGAGTGGATTCAGTCTAAAAAAACCAAAACTGGCATGAACGCTCGATAGTAGAAGTAATGACACTGCGCTGCTAAAAATTTCCAAAAAACCCCACTTTTATTCTCAAAGTCGTCAAATCCGCTTTATGAACTGAAATTCATGATCAATACGCTAAGTCAGCTCTATCAACTTGAATTCATCGATTTTAGTCATAAATCTTAAGGCCTGCTTGCTGCTCGATGATTCTGTCTATTAGTTTCAATTTACTGTTTGTTATGATTTTGGGTGAGCAGGAGCTCAAGTCCAGTAATCGATCAAGGTATTGTGATTGTGTTGAGTATAGTCTTTACAAATTTAATTAGGCATCTTAGTTTTGCCCATCCTAGGAAAACTGTAATTTATCAATAGTCAGAGCATGCATTTATGAGAAGCATTGTATCGATTGCTATCGCAGTCAAGTCAACTATGACATTGGGAGTAGTACTCTCAAATTGAAAATAAAGTAGTATATGCAGCATCACCTCGCGCTAATTGAGATTTTTTAGCGATTTCTCGAATTTAAATAGGATTGATTTAGAATAAGTTTTGTGTCAAATTGATCAAAGCCAGGAGTGAACCCAATCGAATTTCTGATTTTTACAAGGAGAATTGAGAAGTCAGTCTTAGTTTCCATGTTTGACTTCAATTGCAATAGTAAACTATAAAATATGAATTAAAGATTTTAAAAATACAGTGATTTATAATTAATCTATATGTTTTAATACGTAAATCGCATTTTAATTGAGAGAGGTTTTATTTTAATTACAGTATTAGTAGCAGTAGTAATAGCAACAGCAATAGTAGTAACAGAAGTATAGATGATGCAAGAATTATAAGCACTTTTAGGATTTTCATTTTAAGGTGCAATTCTAAGTGTTGGGTAGTATCTCAAACAAAGCCATACCTCATGTATGAATCCATTTCTTAATGCTGAATTCCCAGAGTCCTCGAACATCATCCTCGCTCATACTTATGATAATTTCTTGGATGCGCTTGACTAGCTGCACTCTAAATATTTCTTATGAAAATATGCTTACTTGCAATCAATGTTCTGCTGCTTGAGATTCTTCTTGATATAAGCAATCAACTGCTCAATTGGGTTGAGCAAGGGTGAGTATTTTGCATTGTAGAGCACATTGAATTTGAAGCGACGAGCAGTTGCAAGCATCTCTCAATACTTATGAATTATCGCATTATCCATCAAGATCACCACCTTCTTATTGCACAGATCTTTGTCAGTTCTTATACTTCTTAGCGTTTGATAAATAAAGTTTTCATATAGCACTGAATCGAACGCTCCTTCTATTATTTTAGTGGATAACACTCTATCAACTGCAATTGCAGCTATCAGACTCATAGAGTATTGCTATCTCTTCATTATTTATTTTTCAATAGACAACTGCCTAGCTTTTAAACCATAATCACCTAAATTGGCAAGCATTTCCTTTTGATATTGTGAGATTGGTTTATAGTTTAAATTAAGCTGGATTTGATCTGACAACAATGCTATGGGTTTGATACCATCCTTTGATTCTTCAAGTTGGTTATGATTTTGTAATAGGTCACCTATAAGTAAGGTTGAATACAATTTAGAACGATAGCTGAATTGTTATTATAATAGTCTGGTGGAAGTATGCATAATGATTTGGGGTTTAAAGTTAGATATGTTGATTTTGTGGAATCTGGAACCATACTACCTTGAGATATCTTCAGGATATCTTCATCTAGAACCATGCAACCTCAGAGTGGAGTCCTGTAATATAAGAGCGGGTCATAAAACCTGGATCCATACAACACGGATCCATACTACCTGTAACCATTCAACATGGATCCATAAAACCTTAGCGCTGATCCATACAATCCTTGAGTGGAACCATGCAATCCAAGAGATATCTTCAGGGTATCTTCATCTAGCATGGTAGTTGCAATCACCGTATAATTCCCAAAGTTTACTTTTCGATTTTCATCTCTCTCGCTCTTGATGCTATCAAGGATAAGTAATCCCTCAAACTCAGTTCAATGGATAGTTTACCATAGTCAAGAATATAACCAATATATCATAGACTATCATCATGCAACAACCATCAAATTGCAAATTCAACTTCTTATACTTACTCTCATCGATATTCGATCTGCTTAATACTGAGAGCGATAGCTTTCTAGGAGTCAGCTCAATCACTTCTCTCAAACTCTAACTTAACAAAGACCTGCTTGATTTCTTCAAAGTCGATTGCAACTTTAGTTTTGATACTCGGTCGATCAATGGCGTGAGCCCTGAATGAATTCGTTTAATCTGTTCATCATCCGAAGTGACTTTCTTGACAGTGCTCTGCAACTTCAAATTTCAAAATTTCTTCAGAGTACTCGATTAGTTTTGGGCACTGTCTTCAACTTCAGGAATAGGAGATAAATTTTTATTCAGCTTCTGCTTAGCTTACAAATTCTAACGAGGTGGAGTTTGCATAAGAACTGACTTCTAAAAATAATCCAATAAAAAATGTGATCAAATCGCTTACTTTAGAACTGCTTGATGATTTCTCTGATTTCTAAAAATTAGATTGCTTTGCAAACTTGGTCAAACTACTATTACTAGAAT